>CM070484.1:517500-680000 GCA_036324585.1 Champsocephalus esox
ATCCGGACCGCGGTCCACCTGTTGCCGACCCCTGCCGCGAGTGCTGCTGCAGCTGCTCTCTGCTTCGTCCATACTAATTCATTCATTCATTCAATGCTCGCCGGTTCCGCGGTTCCACATTGTTTGTTGTGAGGAGTCTGATATATTTAGTATATTTATATTTTAGTGCGATAGCCAGGGGTGACAGGCGCGTACGCGTCACAGGCAGCTTGCTGTTGCCAGATTGGGTGGTTTTCCGCATTATTTTGAAGCCTGTTTACGGTGTGTTTTAACTGGGTTTTCGGCTGAAAGGCATATGAAATCTGGTACACTTTTGAACGCCATTATAATACAGTGCAGTACAGACGTAGGCCTATAAGGGGCATTTCGAGCATCATTGCGATTGTCAACATTTCTGAGTTTAGGATGGCCGAAGACACTACACTACCCATAATCCCCAGCTATCGGTTAGGACTACAGTCCCCGTAAGGTTACGCAGAGCGTCAAACAGCTGTGTGAAATGGAACGAAACCACGCCAGACTATCCAAAACTGGAATCGAACGCCCCCCCCCAGAACTACACACTACACTATTGTGTTTCGCAAAATGTTCTATGGGACGTCTCTACTGAACGTTTTCGTTTTTCCCACAATTAGAAGTTGCCAGTATTAAACACATTGGTGTTATCAAATGTAAAACATATAATTAATAAATGGGTGAAAATCGCTGTCCATAATGCGCAGCATCAATAGATAGCATTAATATACCCACATGAGAGCTCATTGATACTTTGTAATTCTGATTCATGATGTGAAATATAAACAACCCTTAAATCAGAGTTTAGTTACACCTGAGTAAAATTCAGGGAAGGTGATTGTCAAGTGCCAACAATCATGAGAGATATTTGATAGTTGGTGCTCGAGAAGACTACACATGTATCTGCAATTGACATTAATGGAAACGAGTAATAAAGTATATTAATTACTCGTTATTCTCTACTAATAGTTAATTAAAGACTGTATATTATGGCTATTTTGCACTTCCCTTTCAAGATTTCAAGATTTTAAAGGTTTATTGACATATCATATACACAACTACGGTGTAGTTATGCAATCAATGAACAACTTGGGTCACAGGTTCCTCAACAGTGCATGACAAGACATCTATCAATATGTGTGTACCTCCACCATTAAACATATTCATATTCTGCACATTTCTTTTTCTATCTACATACATAAGAGTATAATCCATATGTATAATATCAGTTTAATAATAAACAAATAATAAACAAATAAGTGTTTCAACATAGTTAACATTGCAGGAAAGCAATATATTAGACGTGAAGTACTTTGTCAGGCTTAATATTTATCTGTAGATAGATACCCCCAAAGTGTTTTTCTTATTTAAAAGAAGACCTTAATCTAAAGTATTTTTTAATGTTTAAATAAAGGTTAATTCGTTTTTCTGTTTTGCACCTCTTCCTATTAATATCTTTGTACATCCAGCACTAAACTGTTTTATTGTAGATATCACTTATAGTATCTTCTTGATTTTTTATATTCTATATTTCTATCATTGACCTTCTACTTTCCCCCTATGAAAGTATGTACTCTTAATATGTTTTAAATCAAATATAACACATAAAAACAATAATTCAATATCGTGCTTTAACCACTAGGTACACACAAGGTACACACAGCCATAATAACTTTGTATTATTAGTGTGTATGTACAACATCTGAAGATATATAGTTTTATTCATGCTTTCACATAATTGTAGAGCATATTGCTATACTATTTCAGACTCAGTATTTATATTCTTATATTATAAAGAAAATCAGTAATATCTTTAAAAACTACAGTCCTTTTTTATCAGCTGTGCACCGTTATGGTGTAAATATAACCTATCTATGAATTAGATCAAATGTAAAAGTCAGCCGAATTAGTGTTGATACTGCAAGGAGACGTATTGTGTGAAGAGAAATTGAAGATGTTGTTTAATTGTTGATATATTTATGATCCACGTCACATATTCAGTTTCGGCGGCATTTCTTCAGTTTTTCCAAAGGTCTTCTCATCAGGGCTCTCTAAATAAATAACTACGGCAGATCTGTAATATGTAATGCAGCCGAACCGTGTATTACAATGACGTTATGTGATGACTTTCAAAGAGAAAAGCAAGAGCACTCGGAATTAAGTATTATTTTATTCTTTTAAAATGTTTTCCAGATTTCATATCATAAAAACACCCAATCCCAGCATGCATTGCGGCTAATACATCCAATCAGCGAGCTTAAACCATAGCTGAGGATCTTGGGTAATCTCTCGAAATGCCTACGTCCGGTTATTTTTATTTTGAAATTCAGTTCCTGACGGACACCAAAAAAGCATGAGATTATGAAATTAAAGCAATAAATAAAAGCAAGGATAATTGAGTGTTATTGGTGAGTAAATAACAGTGTGTAATTTTGAAAAGAATAACAAATTAGAAGGAAAAAAAGATTTAAAAAATACAGATTTCAGTATCCTGAGGCTCTGAGCCCCATTTATTTTCCTCACAGACGACAACAAAACTCAGAGATTATACGATTTAAAATAAAAGCAATAACTGTGGCTTGATATTGAGTGTTTTTATGAACCACACAGCTTCCGGTCTTCCACGACCCGACCGGAGAAAAAGACGTGCTGCAGGCAGTAGAAATACATTGCTTTTAAAATCGTGCTGTGCAACACGAAAAAAAGGGGCAAATCGTGTTGGTGAACACGAATCAATAGATTAAAAATCGTGTTGGTGAACATAAAATGCCATGAGACTGGGTTGGAGGGGTCCACTGGGGGGACCCTCGGACTTAAGAGGTTAAAAGTAGATAAATCCAAATTCATCAATCAGAGCCACGTTTGAAGTATACACCGTGCTGGCAGGATCTGTGATCTGGTGGTCACAAGATATATTTTCTGAGGCACCTTTTTAATGTACTTTGGTGCATGAGCAGAAGGTTATGTGCATGTGACGGAGCAGGTCACAGAGTGACTGACTCCGCCACTGACAGCTGACACACACACACACACACGCACGCACGCACGCACACACACACACACACACACACACCAAACATTTCCTGCTCTCTTCCGTCAAATGAACCATGCAATTTCTTATTTATTTTACGTGTGTTTAAGAATGGGGAATGATTATGTTAAGAGGTGGTTAACCAGTGTATGTTTGGGTCGGATTATTTTGTTGAAATGTGGTTTTGAGTTGATTGTGTCACCTGTTGACGGTGAGCCTGTGGGAGGGGCTATGGAGTCAAAAGGGATGGTGTTGGTTCCTTGTTTTGTTTTTTTGGACTGTGTCACTCGGAAGAATGTTGCAATGAAGGCAACAGTTGGGACATGTTTGGGAGATGGTTGCATAGAAGGCAACCCAGAGCATGTTTACTCTAATGAGTGATGGTCAGCCTGTTTGTGGATTTTATTTTGTTGTCTAACTTGTGCTGGTTCGCAATGTTTGTTTGTTGCTGTTATAAGTAATGTTTTGGAGCGTAACCCAACCGACGAGGCCAGTGTTTGTGAACGGACAATTAGAGCCCCGCGCCACAGTGCACATTTCCATCTTTGCTTTTACTATGAAAACAAGACCTGGTAAGTTATACAAATGAATTATTATTATTATTATTATTATGAATATTATCTTTGATTATCTTATATGAGATGAAGGTGTTTTAATGACCCTTATGTTTTTGTTGAACTAGCTTAAGTGACTTTGGCTCACTGACCTGTAGATTCTCAGCATCACTGTGTCCTGGTCCAGCAGAGGACTTCCATTGTGGCAGTACTTCACCTCGTCCTCTAGAAAGCTGCAGTCAAACACCTGCATGAACACAAACGACTGTAATACCACTGTACTGCTTCTCTGAATGTATAACCCTGGAGCAGGTGTGGCCTCACCTGTGGAGTTAGCTTCCCCACCCTCTGAGTGATTGGTTCGTTCATCACCACCTCCACCTTACAGTCTGCAGTCGGACCAACATTGATCCTCAGCTCCATCTCTGTGATAAACACTGATCGACCTCTGGTGACCTTCACGCCCGAGTTTACCACGACCAGAGTCCCGCTGCAAATGGCCGTCACCGCCAGCAGCAATAGCGTGCGGACAGCAGCAGCCATTTTGGTCGACTGTGAAAAGTTGTATTCTGAAGAAAAATGAGCTGACAGATTTCCAATCAGTCTTTGACACACATCCTCTTCTTTTGTTAATGCCAATTCAACCTGCAAAGACAAGTGAAATGCCTTCAGAAACAGCAACCACCAATCCAGAGGGAAATTATCAATCCACTCAATTTATCAGGGGCGGATCTACGGATCCCCTAACTTTTGTGTCCCTAAAACTCTACTTGTAGAAACACACCTACACTATGTCCACAAGCTTCTCAAGCAACAAAACAAGCAGTATATTAATTAAAAGTGAATCATTTTAAATATCATCTTAGGCCCGTTAAAAAGGCAGCTACGGCCCTGCATTAAACTATGGAGCGACGTTCACAGACCGTTGCTCACACCGCTGCAGAGAGGCCGAGCTGTCCCAGCACCTGAAGGTGGATCAGCTTCCCCTGGGAGCATTTCCCCTTCCACTAGTTTTGTTTTTACTAAGGACGAGAGCTTGAAACAAAATATGTATAAAACGCTGCCGTTTGAATCGATAGCGTTTAACAGACGGGCGCTGTTTGGGGCATTACGTTACAAAATACTACACAGACAGTGTTAGCTGGGAGATCCATCACTTTATTTGTTAAACTATGCGGTACTATTACATCCATGTAAATTACACATCACAGCAATGAGGCCAGATACATTACACCAGGATACATCCTTTACCGTGAAACTGGATCTAAACACAGCTGCCTGTGTGCGTTTGATAAATACTTTCTTATTTTATATTATATGCTACTTATTGCTACTAGGCCCTAGCGTGTAAAGTTATACAAGCATTTGTACCAGTGCTTTTCACACGTAAACTCTTGCAGGCCAGAGTAGCTGGAGTGATTCAACAACAACAACACAAAGACATATCTGAGAAGAGATCAGGACGAACAGAAAGAGGATAAGGAAAATACAGTACACTGAAGAGACCAGGAGGGTCAGAGCAGGAGGAAGAGGAGGAGATGAAGACATTAGTGAAGAAGAAGAAATGTATGTGAGCAATAAAGATGAAGTGTCAGAAAGAGGGCCAGAGGCAGGGATCAGGAGGCAGAGGAGACTCCAGCTGGACCACATGCTATTATATGTTCTTATTATCCTTGTATACATATTCCATCACAGCAGCACAATCTAGCAGCTCTTAGTATTGACACATATTTATTGAAATGTGTTGCTGCACAGGTCACCTTTAGCTCTCTTAAGAGATAGTTATAATTAAGTACACAAATGATTTCACCTAAGTACTTTTACTGTACTTACAGTAAACATAATTCTAGGGTATCATGAGTATTTTCTGCTGTTTTATACTATATTTGAGTTTGTTTGTGTTTTCTCTTGTGCATTAAGACCACTTGTCTCCCTTAGAGATAAGGTGAGAAGTTCGGTCATCAGGGAGGGACTCTGAGTTGAGCCGCTCCTCCTTCGCGTCGAAAGAAGCCAGTTGAGGTGGTTCGGGCACCTAGTTAAGATGCCACCTGGGCGCCTCCCTAGGAAGGTGTTCCAGGCACGTCCAGCTGGGAAGAGACCAAGGGGTAGACCTAGGACCAGGTGGAGGGATTATATCTCTTCTCTGGCCTGGGAGCGCCTTGGGATCCCCCAGTCAGAGCTGGTTGATGTCGCCAGGGAAAAGAAAGTTTGGGGCTCTCTGCTGGAACTGCTACCCCCGCGACCCGACCACGGATAAGCGGGAGAAGATGGATGGATGGATGGATTAAGACCACTTGTGTTAGGGCATGAATTAACAATCAAAAGGTTATAATTTCAGTATAAAATACCACGTACTGTCCGCCCTCCCATGCCACCTTGGCATGACCTCTTGCCCCCCCTTTGCCACCCCATGTAAAATGTTCTAGAACCGCCACTGTAACTTATGTCTGTGTGCACCTGATGAATTTAAAGTGGACCTATCATGTTATATTTGAAACATATATTGTAGGGCTATACCTATATAAACATATAAAACATGTCTGTATAGTTATTTTTTCAAAAATACCAAACAGATCATTCATTTTAGCCATGCCTCATTTCGCTCTATTTGCTCTGTTCCAGCCCTGTTTTTGCAAGGGCTGATTCTGCTTTTGTGACAGACTACAGCACCCCTTACAGGCCTGGCATATGTACTACAGCGTCTCCAACGCTTTCGAGCGGTCTCTCATTCCTCTGATAGGTGGAGAGTTGCCCATATAGGCGGAGCACCCCTTTTCTGACATCAGAAAAATTCAAATAATAATCAGCTCCATTGCAGCCCCGTTTTTAGAAATGTGGGTTTGGAGGAAAAGAGAGAGGGTTGTGTTTTCTGACGCTTGCTGACTGCCCTGACACACCGGGGACACATATTCATGTATAAAAGACATACAAAAGTGCATGTTGCATGATAGGTCCCCTTTAACCCTTAGATGCATAAGTGGGTCTTTTTTTGAATATTTTTCAGTGCTTGTGGTGAGGTGGTTTTCTTGAAGTATCTTTGTAATTACATTTTTTGTATAATTTCATATTCCAGCTATTCCTCAAAAACATGTTTTGAATATCATGCCATTCTAATTTTTGATTTACATTTTAAGAAATTGTAGTTTTTGTATTACTACCCCAAGCTTCCATAAGTGGGTCAAAAATGACCCGCATGCATTTTTTATGGAATCCTATGGGAAAACATTTTTTCAACATGTAAAAAAAACGTTTAAAATTATAAATAGTGATAAATTAAATATAAAATATTTATAGTGTGAACCAAAATATAATACTAAATATTATACAAGTGATTTTTCTGAACCAAAATGACAAAAATGGCATAAAAACACATATTATTCTAATACGGGTCCTTTTCGACCCACTTATGGAAGAGTGTAGGGTCCAGTCACTCGTGCATCTAAAGGTTAAGTACAATATTCACACAGCTGTGAAGATGACGCTTGATCTCTCAAAACACACATACTTCTTCCCTCAACATGTTATGTTCAAACTACTTACAACGCAAACTCATGAACATCTCCCAACATTCTCCAAAGTTTATTTTCACTTAAAACTTCTATCGATGAGCTTCTCAGCTCTAAATTGCTAAAACTGACCTTCGTCAATACCAAATTCCTCTAAGTCCTCCAAACTCTCTCCCAGCATGCAGCAGGCCGGCCTAGTTTTTTCACCCCGCTGCTCCTCACTCTAAGCCGGACAACGCTTTCACCCTCCATTTCACTTTGACCAAAGTCTACTCAAGGAAACAAGGGGTTAATCTGTATGACCCTGTAGAGGTGCTGGAAATGGAATGGGTGTTTTCAGGATCAAAGCGGGGCGCCAATTGGAGCCAGTGTGTTACTTCCCATTGAGCCAGACGATCATTGTTCGTTAGTTTGGGTTTGAGCTGCATGTGTGTAACCTCACAGTGCCTGCAGCGCTGTGGAAACACATGGAGCTCAGGACATGTGTGAATCCACAAATCTTTCTGAAGACTTTGTGAATGTGCTGATTCAGATTTATTTTAGACTTGGGTTTTAAAGTACCTGCATTCATGTCTTTTGTTGTGGCTTTGCTTTCCAATGTGCCAGTGATTACGTTTTAAGTATAGGCCTACTGCATGTGTGTATTGTGTCAGTGCTTCTGCTTTGCATGTTTCAATGAAAGTTTCTTATAATGAAGGATAATGTTGTCATATTTATTCTATATTTCTACGAACATTAATATCATTTCATTGCGTTGTACAATATGGCTTGTATTAGTATGACTATGCATGCTTTAAAAGATCTTAACTTTGTTCTATTAATGCTACGTCATTTTTTCAAATCGACTTTTAATATGTTTCCAGGGTAAACAAATGACCCATTAACAGCACTGTTTAAGGTCAAGTGTGTAGGATACAAGATTATTCCAAGCGCTTTGAGTTGAACATTCTAACTTTTCAGAAATCGAAGAAGCTTGTTTTTGACTGTGACAGTTGGAAACCATCATAAAAACGAGCAGACCGCCTGAACCTGTTTATTGGACGGGCAGACCCTGAGTGCTGCTGCTGGTGAGTAGAGAAAATTAGTGCTAGCTAAGTAGTAGTAGAATATTTCTTGTCCCTGTGTAGTCCACAGGGAACCCGAAATGTTCCCACACAGCTGATTTAAAAGAAGCAGGTGGGTCTTCTAGCTCCTGTGTGTTGTGTGAACTCGCCATAGCTGCTAACTTTTCTTCTTCATGTATTGTGTTCGTTTTGTTGTGTTTTGTTCTTGTTCTTCATTTGTTATTTACGGGCGGCTGGCTTTTAGGTGCAATACCGCCCCCTGGATTATATATAGTGTAATACTGCCCTGAGGGACAGACCTTTTTCCCACTCGTAACAAAAGGCGTATTCGCCGTGAGACTGCATGTGCCGAACCGTGACGTCTGAACCGTGACGGTACGGGACGAATACGGATACCGTTACACCCCTAGTGTTTACTATTTTTGTAGATTCCAGGTTTATGTCAGAGCAGTCACAAAAAGGATAAGGCATCCTCACATGTAACATAACATATGTGGTTTATTTATTGAAATGCCACTGTAAACCTTGTATTGTTGAGGAAAGCAATAGAGAGTTAAAGATCAGGAGAATTAAACATGGTGTGCAGTACAATTAGGAGTAATGGTGTTAAAACCTTAGTAGCATAGCTCAGGTTTGGGAAGTCTAAACTTGTCACAATCCTAATGTCATGTCACGTTTTTAGTTTAGTCTGTGTTGTTTTGGGTGTTATTTTGCTGTTCTGTTCCCACCTGTGTCTTGTTATCCTGTCGTTAGTTTCCCTGGTGTGTCTGATTGTCTAATTGTGTTCACCTGTTGCCCTTGTGTTTCTGCCTCCCCTGCCCGGCTGTTTCTCGTCTCGTGATTACCCCTCCCTGTATTTAGTCTTGTCTCTTCCTGTGTTCCCCTGTCGGCTCATTGTTTGTTTGTCCTCCCTTCACGTCACGCTTCTTTTTAGTCTCACCTGTCTCCCTCCTTGTTGGTCACGGTCAGCGTTGTGCGTTTGTGCTACCTGTGTTTTTCATGCCATGTTTTTGTGTTTTTTCAGCTTTTAAATAAAGCTCGCTTACCTTTTTGTAGTCCGCATTTGGGTCCTACCTTTTTCCACAATTCCTAACAGAATGAAACGACCAAACATGGACCCAGCGGATTTTGATTTTGATTTGTTCTCCCTAGAGTACACTCTTCAGTGTCATTATGCTGAGTGGAGTATAACCTCGGCTAAAAGGGACAAAGAGGTTGAAAGAGGTTCTCAAAAAAGCACTAATGGAGGTGGACAACGTGCCGTGGTTGAGAAGCTCGTTGCCTGAGTTTCTCAGAGTTGTTTCTCCTAGCCCTGAGTGCCAGTCTCCATTCTCTGACCCTTTCTTGTGATTCCACCTGGCGTTTGGAGGTCCACGGAGCCTCCAAAAGACGCAAGGTCAGGAAGCCAGCTCATACTCAGGTACCGGTCCCTGCTCCAGAACCGGACCTTACAGCCATGTTTCCGGCTCCAGTGCCGGCCCATGCAGCCATGGTCCCTGCTCCAGAACCAGCCCATACAGCCATGGTTCCGGCTCCAGTTCCAGCTATGGTTCCGGCTCAAGTACCGGGCCCAGCAGCCATGGTCCCGACTCCGGCTCCTCGTCGCCTGTTGGCTCTCCGGCCGACGCCAGCTCCCCGTGTCCTGTCGACGTATCGGCCGACTCCAGCTCCTCGTCGCCAGTTGGCGAACTCAAGTCTCCTCTCGAGTCCCCTCTCGAGTCACCTCTCAAGTCTCCACTCGAATCCCCTCTCGAGTCCCCATTCAAGTCTCTTCTCGAGTCCCCTCTCAAGTCACCTCTCCAGTCTCCTCTCAAGTTCCTTCTCAGGTCCCTTCTCAGGTCCCCTCGCGAGTTCCCTCTCAAGTTCTCTCCCAAGTCTCCTCTCAAGTTCCCTCTCAAGTCCCCTTTCAAGTCACCTCTCGAGTCCCCGCTCAAGTCCCTACCCAATGTTCTGGTCCGTTGGAGGGTCCGCTGGGGGTCCTGCCAACTCCATGTCCTGTTTTGTTGGAGGTCCAGCCGACACCTGTTTCGTCGGGGGTCCTGCCAACCCCAGGTCTTGTCCCGTTGAGGGGCCTGCCGAGTACTCTTCTGCCGAGGGTCCTGCCAATCCTATGTCCTGTGCCGTTGGGGGTCCAGCCGACACCTGTTTCGTCGGAGGTCCTGCCAACCCTGTGTCCTGTGCTGTTGGAGGCCCCGCCGACTTCTCTTCTGCCGGGGGTCCTGCCAAGTCGCACAGTCGTCATTAGGTCAATGTCTTTATTTTGCAAGCCAGTGCTCGTAAGCTTGAATTTGTGCAGTACAGTGTCCCAAAATATTGTCAGCAGAGCAGTCTCTAGTTTCCCAAGTTTGCCATACAGTGCAGAGGCCTCTCGCCGTGTGTCCTGACGCTCTTCGCCATCAGCCGCCAACATTTATAAAGCCCCTCTTATTGCAGTGTAATTCTCACAAAGAGCTCTTGCTTCACGACAACTATTTTCGACACAGTTGAGACCAACCAAATTCAAGGAGTGTGCTGCGCACGGAATGTAGTGTATGAGTGGGTTGCTTTTCTTGAGAGGAGCTTGCAGCCCATTATATTTTCCTGACACGTTGGATGCGTTGTCATAAGTCTGGCCACAGCAGTTTGAGAGATCCAGCCCCATATCAATGACCATCTTCATCACGCAGTCAGCCAGACTTGACCCAGTGAGTCTGTGAATGGGTTCAAATCCAATAAATCTCTCAATAACTTTTACTTTCTCACTCACAAATCGGAAAACAAAAGTTAATTGGTCGACATGAGACATGTCAGGTGTAGAATCTACGATGACAGAGAAATACCTTGCTCGCTGTAGTTCTGTTGCTCTTGCTTCCTTTGTTCTGTCACCCGTCAAACCAATAAACTCCTCACAGATAGTTGATGACAAGTATGAAGTCCTACCACGTCCCGTCTGGCCAAACTTCTGCAAATGATCCTTTAAAAATGGATCAAACTGCGCGAGCAGCTCCAGGATTCCCAGGTAGTTCCCGTTATGTGCGGATCCTAAAAGTTCATAATTTCCCTGGAAAGGAAGCCCCTTTTCACTCAAGAATGTAATCACCGCAACTGCACGTCTCAATACATCCTTCCAGTACTGACTTTCTGTGTCGACTTCCATCCCTAGAGAAGCTTCCACAGTGCCCATGAGTTTAGTGCGATGCACAAGTGAAAGTATGCATTTTCTGTGCTCACCACTCGTCTCATGTTCCTTTATCCTCTCGGGATGCTTCCAATCACTAAAGCTGAGAACAAATGCATTGCTGTGGCTGTGAGTGGATAAAAGTTTGCAGGCAAAACAATAAATTGCTCCATTAGATGGAGAATAAATAATCCAATCACATTGAACGATTGCCTCTCTGAAGAACCAGCACATTACCGTGGTAGAGAGGTTTGTGTGCCATGATGAACCTGGGGGCTGTGTTGTCTGGAACCTTGTGTTCCTGGTAGGGTCTCCCATGGCTAATTGGTCTCAGGCAAGGGGCCAGACTAAGATTGTTTAAAAAGACCTCATGAAAGACGACACACAAAGTGAGGATACCCGGGAGGAAGCCCGGGGTTCCCTTCTGGAACCAGGCCCAGAAGGTTGGCAGTGAAAGCAGAGGGTCTCGACGGACCAGACCCGGGCGACAGAGGCTGGCTTTGGGGATGTGGAACGTCACCTCTCTGGGGGGGAAGGAGCCGGAGCTTGTGCGGGAGGTGGAGCGGTACCAGTTGGATCTGGTTGGGCTCACCTCTACGCACAGCGTCGGCTCTGGAACCTTACTTCTGGATAGGCGTTGGACTCTATTCTTCTCCGGGGTTGCTCAAGGTGTGAGGTGCAGGGCGGGTGTGGGAACACTCACAAGCCCCCAGTTGGGTGCTTCTTTGTTGGAGTTTACCCCAGTGGACGAGAGGGTCGCCTCCCTACGCCTGTGGGTTATGGGGGAGGAAAACTCTGACTGTTGTGTGTGCTTATGCACCAAACAGCAGTTCAGAGTATACGGCCTTCTTGGAGACCCTGGAAAGAGTCCTGTATGGGGCTCCTGAAGGGGACTCTTTAATCTTGCTGGGAGACTTCAACGCCCATGTGGGCAATGATGGAGACACTCGGAGGGGCGTGATTGGGAGGAACGGCCCCCCTGATCTGAACCGGAGTGATGGTTTGTTACTGGACTTCTGTGCTAGTCATGGATTGGCCATAACGAACACCATGTTCGAACATAAGGATGCTCATAAGTGTACCTGGTACCAGAGCACCCTAGGCAGAAGGTCCATGATCGATTTTATTATCGTATCATCAGACCTGAGGCCGTATGTTTTGGACACTCGGGTAAAGAGAGGGGCGGAGTTGTCAACTGATCACCATCTGGTGGTGAGTTGGGTCAACTGGCGGGGGAAGCCTCTGGACAGACCTGGTAAGCCCAAACGTGTAGTTCCGGTGAACTGGGAACGTCTGGAGGAGGCCCAAGTTCAGGAGGTCTTCAACTCACACCTCCGGCGGAGATTTTTTGGCATTCCTGTGGAGATTGGGGACATTGAACCAGAGTGGGCGGTGTTCAAAGCCTCTATTGCCGAAGCTGCGGCAGGGAGCTGTGGTCTCAAGGTCTTAGGTGCTTCAAGGGGCGGTAACCCTCGAACCTCCTGGTGGACACCGGTGGCCAGGGAAGCCGTCCGACTGAAGAAGGAGGCCTTCAGGGATTTGTTATCCCGGGGGACTCCCAAGGCAGTTGCAAGGTACCAACAGGCCAGAAGGGCAGCCACCTTAGCCTTGTCTGAGGCAAAGCAGCGGGTGTAGGAGAAGTTCGGAGAAGACATGAAGAAGGACTTTCGGGCGGCACCAAAGTTGTTCTGGAAAACTGTCTGACACCTCAGGAGGGGGAAGCAGGGAACCATCCAAGCTGTGTAGAGTAAGGATGGGACGTTGTTGACCTCAACTGATGGAGTGTTAGGGCGTTGGAAGGAACATTTTGAGGAACTCCTGAACCTGACAACTCCACCCTCTATGTTAGAGGCAGAGCTGGAGTATGACGGGGGATCAACACCAATCTCCCGGGGGGAGGTCACTGAGGTTGTCAAACAACTCCACAGTTGGTGGATGAGATCCACCCAGAAATGCTGAAGGCTCTGGGTGTTGAGGGACTGTCATGGTTGACATGTCTCATCAATGTTGCGTGGAAGTCGGAAACAGTACCGAAGGAGTGGCAGACCGGGGTGGTGGTTCCCCTTTTCAAAAAGGGGGATGAGAAGGTGTGTGCCAATTACTGAGGCATCACACTACTCAGCCTCCCCTGGGAAGTTTACTCTAAGGTACTCGAATGGAGGTTCAGGTCGATTGTCGAACCTCAGATTGAGGAGGAACAATGCGGATTCCGTCCTGGTCAGGATCAGCTTTTTACTCTCGCAAGGATCCTGGAGGGGGCCTGGGAGTACACTTATCCGGTCTACATGTGTTTTGTAGACTTGGAGAAGGCGTATGACCGAGTTCCCAGGGAGTTACTGTGGGAGGTGCTGCAGGAGTATGGTGTGAGGGGGTCTCTACTCAGGGCCATCCAATCTATGTACTCCCAAAGCGAGAGCTGTGTCCGGGTCCTCGGCAGTAAGTCGGACCCATTTCTGGTGAGGGTTGGCCACCGCCAGGGCTGCGCTTTGTCACCAATCCTGTTTGTAATATACATGGATCGGATTTCGAGGTGTAGTCGTGAGGGAGGGGGTCTGCAGTTCGGTGGACTAAGGAAGTTCAAGTATCTCGGGGTCTTGTTCTCGAGTGAGGGAACAATCTTTGCCAGAAGGCAAAGTTCAGTCATCCGGGAGGGACTCGGAGTTGAACCACTCTGAGCCAGTTGAGGTGGTTCGGGCACCTAGTAAGGATGCCACCTGGGCGCCTCCCTAGGGAGGTGTTCCAGGCACGTCCAGCTGGGAAGAGACCAAGGGATCAGGCGGAGGGATTATATCTCTTCGCTGGCCTGGGAGCGCCTTGGGATCCCCCAGTCAGAGCTAGTTGATGTGGCCAGGGAAAGGAAAGTTTGGGGCTCTCTGCTGGAACTGCTACCTCCGCGACCCGACCACGGATAAGCGGGAGAAGATGGATGGCGTTGAACCATTTCTCCATTGTGTCAGCGTATCGTTGGTCAGTGAGCATGTCTGGCCGCTAGCAGCGGTCTCCCTCCGAGATGCTGGATGCTTCGTTGCCCGATTATGAAAATATGAAACCCCTTTCATCAAAGTCTCCTCCCGGACATTTCCAGCAATTAATCCCCATTGTGCAGGGTCCTGAGAGACACAGGGAACTTCCGATGAATTTGAACATTCACCCTGCTCTGTGACGTCCTCGTCAGGCTCGTCTTCATTTTTTTTCCTCCTCTTCTACCCGCTGCGTTAGCATGCTAGGTTCAAGGCTAACATTGCTCGCAAGCTCAACAACATCCTCCGTGACCGCCGCCACTGTTCCTTGTGGTTGTTGCTGGCCTATTTCGTCACTTTTTGGTTTTTTGAAAAATCTATTTATTGTTGGCACATTTTTTAATGAAGCCGCCAGTCTCTCTTCCTTTTCTTTATTTGTCTTTAGTTGAGCGCATACATAGTGAGACCTACAGTACAGAGACGGTTTAGAAAATATATTAATTTTACCCTATAGAAAAGCTGTGTTATTTATGGCGAAGAGTGAGTGTCATTGAAAACAATGAATGATGAGTGAAGTTGTGCCCGAAATAAAATTAAAACATTTATTTTGTATCTTGTCACTGAGGGCCCTCTGTGCTCAAGGGCCCCTGGGTACTTGCCCAGGTTGCCCATAGGTTAATCCGGCCTTGCTAAATACTGCTGGTCATACACATTAACAATGGCAGGTTACTCTTACTACAGCTCATGTTCAGGTACTTTCAAAATCAGGGATGGCAAGTACTGCTATTGTGTTAGGATAGGGTTAGCATCACTGTTTATCCTTCAGCATTTAGTCAATATATGTCAATATATGAGTTTACCTGTTTTTCTTTGCTTATTTGTGAGTTGTATCTGTTGGTACGTATTTTAATCTTGTCTGTTCTTAAGTTTGTCTGTCAATACATAACTTTTTCCTGTATGTAAGGGAGTTTTGTCCATACAGGGGTGTATTTCTTTGCTCCTGAGGTCCTCTGTTTGCACTAGGGATGTTAAGATTCACCGATTTGAATCGGTGCACCGGCATAAACGTTCAAGATGCGAGTGCACCGGTTGAAAGAGTGCACATCGGCTACAGTTTGGGTTGAACTTGCGATGCATCGATTGTAGCGTCTATGCATCGGTAAAAAAACGATTCATTCATTTAATATCCTCGTCAGCACTCAGCAGAGACGACCTTTGATCTTTGCTTCGCACTACGGAGGCCGAGAGTCTCAGTTAACAAACATGGAATTGGAAGAGAAAGAGAAACACAGCGCACCGAAAAATACCTACAAATCAAACGTTTGGCAACACTTCGGATTTTTCAAGAAAGACGGTCAACTTCAAAAATCGTTCGCAAATTGTAAACAACGCTGTGCCACTTTAAAGTACACATCTATTTTTACCTACAGTACTTGTATCTGTTCATACGCAAGTTGATGCTTTCATTAGTAATTGTATTTATCAGTACAATATTTTATCTGTTTGTTCATGACTTTATTTGTTCGTACGGGAGTTGATTTTTTAATATTTTAGTTTATATGTTTGTACCCGGATTCACCTTTGCCTATAAGTTTATCCATTTGTCACTAAGTTTACCAGTTCTTATTGGAGTTTCTTTACTTATTTGTGAATTTATATGTGAATTAATTTGTGAATGTATTTGTTCATACATATCTTTATCTGTTTGCATGTGAGTTTGTCTGTTTGTATGTGAGTTGATGTATTTGTTGATTAATCTTTTATTAGGATGTTTATCTGTGTTTATCTTTATCTCATTCAGGCAGTTTATATGATCATCTGTTGGTACGTACATTTAATCTTTTTTTAAGTTGTTTGAGCTGTTAATGCATACGTTTATTTGTTTAAGCGATCTATTGGTTCTGTAAATACTGTAGGTGAGTTTATCTGTCCACATGATTTGCCTGCATGCATATACATCTGTTTGCATGCTAGTTGACCTGTTGGTCTGTGAATTATTCTGTCAGTTGACCTGCAAAGGAGTTTCTTTGTTTATTTTAAGTTTGTGTGTTTTCATATTATACTTGTTCATACAGAATTGATCTCTTACTACAGTGAGTAGTCCATACACAAGTGCATACTTGTTTAACCGTTAAAACAGCCTTTATCTCTTGATATATTACGTTTATCTGTCCGTAGATGAGCTTACATGTTTGGGTGGGAGTCTTCCTATCCACATTGTGAGTTTATTTGTCCATGTAGTGAGTTTAACTGTCTATGGAGTGACTAGATATGCAGGTCTGCAGCAGCTCAACACACAACACTGCAGAGAAAGTTTCATTCAGCTCCTGCTGCTCTAATTACGCCAACAGCCTGTAAAACTGAGGGGACACACTTCCATACATGTGAGTGTTTTACATTAGAAACAAGCCAAAACACTAATATAATTGAGAGACCCAAAGCAATGCCATCCCCCAATGTTTCCCTAGTTTGAGTTTCTATGTAGTGCCATGGCCTGTTGGATGAGAGCAACAACCAAGAGTATGTGAAGCTTGTGGCACCTACCTTCAATATGTTGGAGCTTCTCTGTGTGTCTTCTTCACCTTCTGCACAGGCTCAGAGAGGAAGAGGAATGCTGTTATACACACACACACACATTCACACTTTTGCCCCCTCTGTTCCACAGCTCACTGAACCACGAGATGTACGGCATCCAACAACAGAGAAAAGAAGGGTAAACTGTAAGATAGGGAGAACAAAGGGGCGTGTGAGTTTCCTCAAGTCTGTCCTTAAGCCAGAAACCAGAGTGAGAGAGAGAGCAGACAGGAAACGTCCTCAGGACTTTTATTTGTACAGCCCCCTGCCTCACTGCCTCTTACTTTGTCTCTGTCTTTAGTTCTTTCTCTGAAAGGCAGATACTGTACATGTGAAAATATGCCTTTCTCTCTCATTAGTACCACAACGAGGTCCTAATGCACTTTAGAGCTGCCGTTTGTTGTTGAGTAGTCAGACATTTGCGATCAGATTTTTGTATCTCGGTGGAGGCAGAAATACAATTCTAATTGTGAAGGGGGGTACTTATAGCTGCTAACTCTACCAAAAGTGAAAACTAAATCTGATTCCAATTACTTTGGATGATTCTATGTAAGGTTTTTTTTCTGCAACAGCCCTCTGTAAAGAAATACTGTTTTAAACACGGAGACCGTTGTGTTTTTACTACAGCGCTGCTGTTGGTCCAGAGGGATGGGGAAAGTCTGCTGCCCTCATTCATTCCCGGTTACAAAAGAAACACAGGTCAAATCCGCGCAGAGCTGCACATCTCATGTATGTTGTCCTGATGTTGTACTACAGGAAGTCAGGTGTTAAACAGAAGGCCGTGAAGAAGTTTTGGTAATTCTGTTGACAACAGGAATTTGAAAAACATCTTATATTTGTGCTGCACAGTTCCAACTGTTTTGTTTCCTCACAAAGCAGTGTGCTGATTTCCTTTAAGTGTTTAGACACATGTTGTTTATGGAGGGCCTGATCGCTGGCAAAGACATTCAGGAGGAAGGAAATCTGCTGGACTGGGGAGCACTAAGTCATTTCTGTCCAGTGAAAACTATGGCTCTCTCGATGTTTAAAAAAGTCTCTAGGATCAGCTAAAAAGTGCATCACCAACCATAAAGCTAAAAACACGCTGTTTTGCTGAGCTCATGAAGTTTTAACTTTCTTTTTCAGGTATAGATAAAACCACAAAACAGTATACAAAAGGAGTTCAAATGAAATCACTAACTATAACCATAGTTAAAGGTGGGGTAGCTAAGTTTGAGAAACTGGCTCGAGATACACTTTTATTTATATTCCATGGAATGCTCTTAACATCCAGATAGCAATGAATACATTAAATGCTTTGACAATAAATACATAAAGAAAATTCTGCTTCGGTGGAAGCCGTAGTACTGTAAAAAGCACGACCAATCATCTGAGCCGGCTAAAGTAACTGGATGGCCTACCTGCCTGTCAGCCTTCCATCTGTGCACAAACTTATCTCGTGCCCTCATTGGTCATGTGCGCGTTCGTGTCTGTTGGAGGAGGGGCTCTGTGAGGAAGTGGCAGATTTGTTCCGGCTGTGTATTTTCAAATTCTAGCGCACTCGAGCTGGTTACTCCAAAATGACCTACCCCACCTTTAAGAGTCACATACATATTAATGCAGCTCTAAAATGAATCCATCATGTTTGATTGTATTTCACTGATAATTCTTATTTACTTTAGTTAAGTTTTAGTTTGGAAGTACTACTTTTACTGAAGCAAAGGTTTGGAATACTTCCGACACCACTGGATTTGACGGGGTCAAGAACAGTCACACTTCATCACAGCAGCCAATCAGGAATGTGTTCAGGGTCCGAGTTATGTGGGAGCCAATGGGAGCTGAGCTCCCATAATGAGGGGTTCTGAGCTCCCATGAAAGCAGTAAAATCATACATCTGTGGGGGTCGCTAATACAGTACCAACAACCAGTGGCGACCAATGGCGACTCGTCGTTAGGTGGGGCACAGTATATACACATATATATTTATATACAGCAACATATATGTAATAGTTAGAAGAACTTCCAACAGCTACAATATGGTTCCAAACATGGAAAATAGTTTGAAGGAGAAAATAAAATGACAAAATGACATTCAAATTGAAAATAACTCCACATCTTCATGTTGTGACCTCAGCAGTGAGAGGTCAGGTACAAACAATTGTGTTGAAGTTGAGGCGTCTGTCACTCCTGATTTAGATGTATTGGTAGGCTTTGGTGCCAGAAATGTGGCTGCA
Organism: Champsocephalus esox; assembly: GCA_036324585.1. Taxonomy (NCBI): domain Eukaryota; kingdom Metazoa; phylum Chordata; class Actinopteri; order Perciformes; family Channichthyidae; genus Champsocephalus; species Champsocephalus esox. Next base: position 536,575 of record CM070484.1, read on the forward strand.
CTTCTGACTGACTTCCAGCTGACTGTCCGGCCCCTCTGATCACTTCTGACTGCTACCCTTTGCGTGTTGGCCTTAGACTTTGCCATGGAGTTTGGCCCTCTGCCCACTTTCTCTTCGGTCCCCGGGGCCCCTGTCAGCCTGGCGCTGTGACTCCTCCACCGCTTCAAATTAATTTCCCTTTCTCACTGACCCATAATTAAACCCTGGTACAGCCTGTTCTGACAAATGGAGGCAAGATAAAATCAAGAAGAATCCTGTTTTCGACTGAGTTACTTTGTTGGCCACAAACTCAGAGAACATGTTGTACTTGTTCAGCGCTCGATTCTCTGGGTGTTTAATCTGCAGAGGTGGAACGAGAGACTGCAGACACGCTTTCAGTGGAGACTGAGGCTTTCTGCAGAGTGATTAAAGCAACACCATGAAGCCTCTCCACGAGCACCGTGTTGCCAGCAGAATCAGAGCCATGGGCCGCCACCAGCCCTGTGGCATCCGTTCAGCTCGGTGGCACCGGCCCATAAAGATTCCGAGTCCACATGTGCCTTCCTCCCTTCCAATGCAAATGGCGGGTAGGAGACATCTGATCTGTAAGATTCACAGTTAAACGCTGAATATTCCTCGACGTTGCTCCATGTTCACTGTCTATGTATCTCAGGGCAACAACAATAACTGAGGGGTCGTTCTCAACGTCCCCCCTGAACCCTAAACCTAGCCCTCAGGACTAGTGCCAGGCTTTGAGGCACATTTATTTAAAACTGCTGTTTCCAGTCACCTAAAAACACTTTTCCCACTGATTGAGATCGGGGAAATGATCTCTGTGAATCAGCAGATTTATGGCTGTCACTTTGTTAAAAAGTCCAATTTAAAAATGTAAAAAACACATAGTTCCTATTGTTACTGATAAGGTTACTTTATTCCGCTTAGTTGTCCTGAATTTCCCTAAAGCAATAAATCAAGGTTCATGTTATCTTTTACTAAAAGGTTCATATATGATTTTTGGAGCCCGCTCTGATGGACCAAAAGGAAACTACTTTACTTCCAACAGTCTGTGTACTTAAAGACTTTACATTTTAAATATTCATTCTCATTCTCATACTGCCAGTACGTATGAGACGCAGCTACAGTTCAATGTGTAAAGAGACGGTGTCCAAGTGTCTGCTGAGATGATCTCAATCTTCTCTCAGGCCCATTAGACCAATTAAAGAGTCATACTTGGGACCAGTGGAGGTTCACAGTCTTCATGCAAACCTGTCATCTTTAATAAGAAACACCGAATGACACCGTCCCTTCCTGTCTTTTTCCCCCAGGAGAGGATGGAGAATGTCAGAGGGAACAACAAGAGGACATGGATCACACAGGCACGCATGTACACACACACACACACACACACACACACACACACACACACACACACACACGCACACACACACACACACACACACACACACACACACACACTAAAGCAGGAAGTGGATGAATAGATGGATGAGATGATGGAGGGAGGGAGAGAAGAAAGAGGAGGAGGAGGAGGAGGAGGAGGAGGAGGGAGGAGGAGGAGGAGGAGGAGGAGGAGGAGGAGGAGGAGGAGACAGTGTGTGGAGGTGGTATCACCTCCTGAGCAACACAGAACATATTTGGTTGGGGGGGGTTAACGGCTTGGGGATCTGACCTGCCAGTGATGAGGAGGGGGCGGCTCAGTCTCAGATTATGCAAATGAGGGGGTGTTTTGATGCAAAGCAAGCTGGACTGGTCGCTACTGTTTCTCCAGTCGTGAAAGGGCGAGACTCCCTGGGAGAAATACTAGGAGAGAGAGGGAGAAAGGGAGGGAGGAGCGGGGGTCTTGGTAATGAGCGGGGCAGGGCGGGCGGCTCCCCCAGCCTAATACATTATCATATTTCCACATAATTAGTTGTTTTTTCCACATGAAATGAGGAAGCGGTTCAACGGTGCGTTCACTGCCGCGAGGAAAACCGGCCTCTCTTCCTTATTGAGTGATGACCTCTCACCTTTTCTCTCTTATTATTGACCTACCAACCTCACATACACACACATTAATAAACGCAACCCCCGTCATTAACCTGAAACAATGATTGAGTCCACACATCTGAATAATATTTGAACGCTGGCCATTAGTGAGAGACAGCGAGCTAACAGGAACCTTCAGGGGCCTCCTGGGGCCTTTGGCAGCCTTATTTCAGTATCACCAACATACACTGAAAACACGAGGCAGGGTGACCTGGGCACACTACCAGACACGCACATGATATTCAAGTGGTTTGGGTTGTGATAGCGTCCCATAGCTGAAGGGCCTTGAGAGACCTGCTGGGAGCCTCGAGGGGCCAACACTTTGGATGTGATATCACTGCAGACCTGAAGGCATCACAATGCACAATCATTTCTTTGCCACTGGTTAAAACTACAGTTACAGTCATCGCTCAGTTGAAGAACATATGAACTCCTTTCTCTGTTCTGGGTCCAAAAGTATCCCCAAACCTTGGAGATAACAACAATAGAATAGGTAAAACAATTATAAATGCAAAGATACTCATGATAAAATTGAGATAACACCTAAATGCCTTATACTATTGTAAAACCTTTTCTGTGAACCCTTTTTATGATGATCAAAAGATGTGGTGTTTTGTAACTAATTATAGAATGGATTTAAACTTCCTGTCGAGGACTGTCCAGACCATCCCATAAAAGAACATTTGTCTGTGGAGAAAAACAACGTGTAATAGCTACGTTGGTCCACAGGACAAAATGTAGTATATTCACAAAAGAAACTCTCAAATAGTGACATTCAGAAGGCTGAACTCTCTCCACCGGGAGAACGTGTAAATACTACCTATGTAAACTATAGAGATTGCTCTGCGCACAACCCCTGATATTGTGAGATTGCTACGTCTTTCCCCTTATTCATTTCTATTGACCAGCGTCCATGCAAAGTTATCGTCAACTCTCACGCCTTGAAAACAATATTTCCGGTCTCAGCAATTTCATAGTAGCTTAGGTGGTTGTTAGGGACGCAGCTCTCACTGGCCTGGCAACACAGTCTCACTCCCTGCACATCAAAAACCAGGGTCTATCCAATTGGATAATGGAGAATATTACACCTGGAAGCAAGTATTGTCCTCACTGTCGATTGATTTCACCACTAAAAGACACCAGTTTGTCCTGTTACACAACATTGATTGGTTTCAATTGTGTACAATGCTTTTGTGTTTTCCCCTTTGATTCTGAGAAACAAATATTTTGTTCTGAGTTTTGGATAGCTGAAGACACTACACTACCCATAATCCTTATCTTGAGTGCCAGTCTGCTTTGCTTGACAAAAACTCACAATTTGTCAAACTATCCTACAGTTTTAGATTTTCCACAAAAAAAAGTCGGGTGTCTGCAATATATAAATTTGTTATGCTGGGAAAGTTAGCGATCACGTGACATGGAAACTGGCCATTAGAAATATATAGCCATGTCAACATTTGAGACGGTTATTTGTGAATGTACTACGTTTAGCCTTGTGGACCTACGTAGCTGTCGACTGGGTTGAGAGTATTCATCAAAGTTAACTGCAGGTGGGTTTGTCTTCCAAGTGGTGCATTCAAGGACACATGAAAAATAAGACCTCCAGTCAGCTCAGGAAAACTGATGTGCTGATGAACTTAAAGACATAGAATTATATATACAGTCTCATACCTCAGTTGGCAGTAAGATGTTTCAGAACATGATCATTTTCACAAAAGTCTTCTATGGACATGATCACTTTTTTGGACAGCCTAAATACTTAAACAATAAGGTCTTAGATCTGAGACACAAATGTTTATGTTTATATGTTTACTGGTTGACTTCTATTGTTTTGCTTGTCGGAATAAAATATGGACAATTTGGAAGAAACTCAGTAATCAAAGTGTAAACTATTAAAATGTTAACCTTTCACCTTGTGTCACCTCCTCAGGATGATTTTGTCGACCATCTCACGCCAGTTTTACCACAAATTCCTTTTGACGTGACATCTCCGTGGTCTCCATCTTCCCCGGGGGTCCTGCTGAATCCCTGCCATGATGTGTGTTTGGAGGGGGCATGGGCTCGGGCTAACCCGGCCCGGATGGATGGATAGAGCAGAGGCTGCGGGCCGGGCTGTGTGGTGTGCGTCCCAGGGAGCGTGCTCAGTGAAGCAGCAGACGGGCAGTAGCCTCAGATTAGCCCAGTGAGGCTAGATAGGAGCTGGCTGCAGTCCGGACTTCATGCATCATCAGCCAGAGCCCTGTCCTGTGTGTGTGTGTGTGTGTGTGTGTGTGTGTGTGTGTGTGTGTTAAACTTTGTAGCTGGGCTTAATTCTGCAGAGTTTTTGCTTTCAACAGGAAGCCATCGCTCTCTGGTGTGGTTCATATTTTGAGTGATCTGATTGAATGTCAGATCAATGCTTGTTAGAGGGAAGCTCAATGCCTCAACTAATGCCTGATCAAATTGGGCTCTGTATGAATATTGAGGATAATCTGTTTTAATATAATTACAGATAACTACAGGATTCGTTTCAATTTCAATGTCCGCTAAAGGTTGAAGACTTATGAAGGGAGCAGAGATGTGGTCGTTACTAAAAAAATATATTACATATTACATATTACTTTAAAAAAAAGTAATATATTACACTACTTCGTTACTCTCTACATAAAGTAACTCGTTACTTTACTCATTACTTTACTCGCAGGGCCGGCCCGCCCCTCCCTGCAGGCAGATCACGCAGACTGCTAAAGTTTCAAATGTTCTCTTTAGTTCAGTTTCCATTGTCGCATAAGACTGATCCAGATCCTGAATATTCTCCTATCTGACCGTGGCTGTCCTCTGTCTCCTGCTATCTGATCATGGCTGTCCTCTGTCTCCTGCTATCTGACCGTGGCTGTCTTCTGTCTCCTGCTATCGGTATATTTTGCGCAGTCTATCTCTGCTCACGCTGTTGCGTCGGCGTGTTCTCCTGCGTGTCGGCCAAGTGTCGCACTGGAACACACCGCAAAGACTTCAGCCGAGCACGTAGGAACTGCACATGCGTGAGTGGCAATAACTCTCCTTACCAGCAGGCGGCAGTAGTGTGTATTCGTCATTCAAAACAGGCAAAAACCGGAAAACAGAGAAGAATAACAACAAATAGCTGTGGGTTAGCTTCACCTTAGCATGTGTTCTTTGCAGGTGTTTGTTGAGGTTTGATTATGACTGATTTTAGTAAGTAACGAAGTAACGCGTGTCGGGGCAATGTTAGTAACTGTAGTGTGATTACTGAATTATAAAAGTAACGCGTTACACTACTCCGTTACCGACACAAGTAATATTATTACAGTAACGCGTTACACCAAACTCTGGACGGGAGAATAGCAGGACGTTGTTATAGAGCCACAACATTTGTGTAGAAAAGAGTATGCAGAAAAAAATGGAAATGACTAAACTGAGTTCTTAAACTAGTGTGCGACACACTCTACGTATGGTGTCATCATAACAACAACCAACTTTTAGCATTTCACTGTTTTCTCAACTGATCATATGTTCTCTCTGCATGATAGGTGGTAATTCACTTATACATTTAATGCAATGATTTTATTAAGACAAAACGAAATGTGGCAGAACAAAAGGCCATAGTTCCGACAAGCCTTCACTCCGAAAAGAGCATCCTCTAGCCGCAACAAACAAAGGCACATCGCTAACTTTAATGTGGAACCAGCTTTGGACCTTTGCAATAACACCCTTATCCTCCTCGTATTGACGCTTGTGCTTTGTTGGATATCATAATACCGATGGCACGTTTCACTCTGCAATAACGTTGAATGATTTAACAGATTGCTCGGTTGTTCCAGTTCTGTCTCAATCTGTGTAGACGTTACTCTGTTCCATGTCTGAAGGGTCTGTTGAAAGGGGCCTTGATGTGGACTTGGTCATGAAATCACAAAGGGTTAGGGTAAGAAAAGACAGAAAGTTGCCCTCTTGTGACCACCACTATCATAGTCATCACCCCTGAGAGCATAACATCTGGTATTGGGTGTGGAACTCTTTGTGTTTACACAAGGCCGGAATAGAGAAGAAAACCTGAGTGTTTAGATAGAGGCAGTGGTGTGAGTCCTCAGAGGAGATGGAGGAGGAGGCTTCGGAGCAGGGCAGCGTGGCCCGGCTCCAGTTTGCTGGCCGGAGCCCAGTTTGTGCTTAATCACAGCAAGCGGTCAGCCTCCGCCTTTCACAGCCAGCTGACATCAGGACTGTGTGTGAGGGGAGGTGTTAGGGGAGTTGGGGCTTCCCTCCCCCCTCACCCCCCTCTTCCACCCCTCGTCCAGTATGTAGGTGTGTCATCTGCAGCCAGGAGGGGTGGCGGTGTTTGTAGCTTGTGTGTGACCTGCCAACACTGTGAGCACATGCAGACGGTGTGGGGGGGGGAGTTGAGCCAAGGCCAGAGCCGAGCTGCCAGCTGAGCGGGGTGACCCGTTCGCCCCCCCCATCCCCAGACCCTCTGCAGCCGCTCACAGCAGAGCGGTGCCAGCATGTGAGTGTGTGAACGGGGTCTTTAAGGTGCGAAAACATCTCCTGATGACAGTTTGGCCGGTAACACACAGCAGCTGCTCAGAGTCACGTTCACATCCCCAGTGAGACTGTACTGTTATTGGTAAATCACCAGCCTGGCTTCACGTTGACAGAGAGACATAATACAATATATAATGTACAGATAGAATAGTGTAAATCCAAATGTAAAAGTTGACATAATTTGGGTACACAATCCACATCATTTCTTTACAAGTGTGTTGTTATGTTTTACAGAAAATACATCAGTTTACATGATAAGAAATATGAATTAGGGTTAATTCAACGGCAGCAACAACTAGACCAATCCAGAGAATAAAATATGACTGGACATATGCTGGTGTACTGCTCCATATTCTGAGGTAAACTAGTATATATACAAATCTTAATTTGCCATATTTTAACAACATATAGGACTGGACCCACACCAACCCTTTGAGCCAGTTTATTTCCTCTTTTTCTTCGATTTGTATTTGTCCCATTTAGTGACTTGTTAAAAGTTTGCAGAAAGTTAAGCTTGTACTGAACTGACAGGGTGTGTTACCATTAGTGAGACACTAATTTCTCTTAGAATATGTACAACAAGCCTTCGGAACATGTTTTGGTGTGTTAGAAAGAAACTGAGTGAGAAAAAAAGACAACACAATAGAGACCTGCAGTAGAGAAGCTCGCCCTCCAATTGGAAACAGTTCAAACTGCGAGAGAGGGGAATCTTTTATTTCACTTTTGATAATGACCAATCTGTTGGAAATGATCCGGAGTCAGGAGACACTCAGGTCAAACTGGCTGAATCTGAACAGTGTCTGCCAGTTAAACACACACAGACAAATAAGTACAATACAAATAATAATGAAATATAAATAAGTGGGCCATTCTGCAACATTCATAGGTTTATATGTAATGCTACGGTGTAATGCTTATACTTTCTTTTTTTTACTTGTAAGTCTTCTCGCAAAGGATCAACAGATTGAAGAATGAGGTTTGGTGTTCGGGGGCCAGCGTTTCCTGCTTGCTCCACACTGTGCCCTGATCTGAATGAGTGTGTGGTGTGTTGCTCGCCCGAGGCATGGTGCGGATGAATGTTCCTCTGAATGTCAAAGATGCACAACCACCGAGCCGCAGCACGCAGAGGTAGCACAGGAGCAGGATTAAAGCAGCAAGTCCCCATGTTTTCTCACACAGTCATTATACAGCGCAGGTTAATGGAAGCGAGATCAGGTCATATTCAAATGCCCAGCCTTTGATTGTAAAGAGAAGCGTCCGTCAAATAAGGACTGTTGTGTTGTTTTTTAAGAGAAGAACTATAAGAACATACAAAACAAACATACAAACATAAAAATACAACATAGAAAACAAAAATAAACAAATAATGTCTACCCTTTTTGATTGACTGACTTAACTGAATTATTTAGCTTTTGCTATTGGTAAAAGGTGTTTTGCTATTTTTTTGGAACATATAGAAATGAGAAAAACGTAACCACCATTGAAAAAAATATGTACGCAGATGTTTTACAGTTTGTACATTTAGTGATAGTGACAAGAAATGCTAACCACACCGGTTAGCATCCTGCACACACACACACACACACACATTTCACTTCACCCTAAGGTTCCTGCACATATGTAATGCTACATCATGTAGGTGTTCAGTTTAGCTTTTGTGTTTTTTTTAAAGTATTGGTTTAGATTGATTGATTATTTGTTTATTGATCTCGATCTAGATAACAATCTAGATCTAAGATATGAGTATACATGATTTAGACTACAAATTAGACTAACATCTTGACATTTGGTTATGTAAATATTGATGTTTATATCATATTCTGTATATTTATAAAGCAAAATGTCATGTTACAGTTAATCTACATATATATATACACTGAACAAAAATATAAATGCAACAATTTAGTTTTTGCTCTCATTTTTCATGAGATGAACTCAAAGATCTAAAACATTTTGTATATACACAAAATAACCATTTCTCTCCAATATTGTTAACAAATCGGAAAAAATGCGTGATAGTGAGCACTTCTCCTTTGCCGAGATAATCCATCCCACCTCACAGGTGTGGCATATCAAGATGCTGATTAGACAGCATGATTATTGCACAGGTGTGCCTTAGGCTGGCCACAATAAAAGGCCACTCTGAAAATGTTCAGTTTTATCACACAGCACAATGCCACAGCTGTCGCAAGTTTTGAGGGAGCGTGCAATTGGCATGCTGACAGCAGGAATGTCCACCAGAGCTGTTGCAAATGGTGGTCACACCAGATACTGACTGGTTTTTGGACCCCCCCAGACAATAAAGCAAAACTGCACGTTTCAGAGTGGCCTTTTATTGGCCAGCCTAAGGCACACCTGTGCAATAATCATGCTGTCTAATCAGCATCTTGATATGCCACACCTGTGAGGTGGGATGGATTATCTCGGCAAAGGAGACTGGCTCACTATCACAGATTTGAGAGAAATGGTTATTTTGTGTATATAGAAAATGTTTTAGATCTTTGAGTTCATCTCATGAAAAATGGGAGCTAAAACAAAAGTGTTGCATTTATATTTTTGTTCAGTGTATATATATATATATATATATATATATATATATACACAGTATATGTTCATATATTAGCTGGCTATATATTTTTTATTTAGTCTGAAATGTTTGTAAATGTTTCTATGTTTTAATCAATTGGTTGCAAACAGTGGTAAAATAAGTATTTAGATACACAATTACAATAGTATCTGCATAACAATGTATTTGAAGTATCATAATTCTTATTATTCAGAATGGCCCAATTTCGAATATTGACATTACAGTTCATCATTATAATCTAATCATTCATGTTTTCATCGCTTTAATGTGGCAAGCTGAAAGAGGTTGACTACACTTTATACTGCTGGGTATCTTAATAATTTATAGTACTTTTTTTTATTTTAGTTAATTGATAATTGAAATTATGTAATTATAATATAATAAATGAGGTGGAGTAAAAAATACAATTCCCTCCGAGTAGTTTTATAAAGGTGAAGTTGTATCTGCAGGTTTACCCACCAGCATGGAATGTTGCTGTGTATTTATACGTGTGAATGTCTTTACACAGCAGCAGAAGGAGGAAGAAGGTTACAAAATTGAAGATTAGAGGAAGAAAAAAAGAGTTAGATGCGTACATATGCAAACAAATTTTGAAATGTCAAATTAGCATAGATTTGGGCTGACCCTCGCAGCTACAGGACGCTGACAGCTCGGCCCGCATCCAGACGGCCTGCTTTACATATCAGAGTGGCCTCCCATCACCGCGGGTTAGGGCCTCCCTTCGCCAAGGTGACTGATGGAGAGTGACAGGGCGGATGGCCTGACTGACAGACAGGGAGGATGGATGGATGGATGGATGGATGGTGTATAGAGAGAGAGAGAGAAGGAGGGGGGGGGCATTCGCTCTGGGCCTCGCTGGACCACAGTGGAGAAAATAAAAACACTTGATTATGTTAATGTACTTTATTAATTTAATCAATTACTGGTGGACTGTTCGCCACAAACACAGCAGCTTCATGACCTCGGGCGGAGGCAGGGCTTCTTTTGTTGTTCATCATCATTTAACCTTTAAACACATGCATAACAATACATTATTTTTCACTTTTAGAGGGTCTTAAAATAAGAGGAATAATTATGTTCCATCACATTCAAAAAACAAGAGCAAAACATATTATTTGCAACATAAGAAAAAAGGACAAAATATCTTTAAAATCTTTTTAAAAGAAAAATATTTAGTGGAAACTCTTTAAATAAAAATGTGGTGGAAACTCCTTAAATTATTATGTGTGAGCAGTGGAATATCTTTGTCTCCAAAACAGAAATCCACTTGTTTCAAGACTTCTCGAGAAATGGGTGTATTAATCAAGAAAAAAAAATCTGAAAGTTCAACTTTAAAGATCAGTCAGACCTCAGTTTAAAACAACAATGACATAATGTAAGGACAAATACGGTAAATACCAGAAAATGATATATGTAATCATCCAACATTCAGGAACAACAAAACATGATGTTTGTCCCCAGTTTCTCATCTGTGAGGGACTGAAACTCTTCTGAGATTCTGTCTCGGCTTGAAGAGAAATCTGAAATGCTCCTTCTAATAATTATTTCCTTTTTAAACCCATCATGAAGTATTACTCCAAAGTTTCAACAAAAAGGACTGATTTGTTTTGCCCCTTAATCGTGAATGTTTACTGAAAAGTATATTCAGGAAAGATTTCAGTAATTGAATCATAAATCATCATTCTTTGTATTCTGAAATTGGTTTGCACGCTAACTAAAACAAACAAAAAAAAACTTCCTGAAGCTTCACCAAACCACAAAGGGAGATTATTAACATACCTGTAAGTGAGTGAGTGAGTGTGTGTGTGTGTATTACCCTGCAGCATTATGAGCAGAGCTCCTCCTGCTGGCAAAACATCAGAAGACACAGCATAAACTCTTCCAACAGCAAACAAAATTCTACACACACACACACACACACACACACACACACACACACACACACACACACACACACACACACACACACACACACACACACACCACACACACACACACACACACACACACACACACACACACACACACACACACACACACACACACACACACACACACACCACACACACACACACACACACACACACACACACACACACACACACACACACACACACACACACAGAGAGAGAGATTTATCAGCGGGTCTCAAGCAGCAGTTGATCCTGTATCTCTGTCTCCATTTAGGTCACAAACCAGCCCTAGGCTTTCATCTGCAACCTACATAAGCTGATGTGAAATCAGTTTGGAGGTACGTTGATCAACTGCCATGTGACACAGCGGCTCAGCTCTGCAGGAACCGAGAGGTCATTAGACGCAGGTCTGAGATCAGCTCAATGTGACAGTGAGGCGCTCACGCTGCTGCAGGCCTGGAAACACACATAGATCTACATTCATACATGCCATTAGAATAATAATTATTGTGTATAATACGCTGGAGAGGACTGCAGGACATGTTTGTGGTTCCACCACCAGAAGAGGAACACTGTATAGTTTAAACATTACATGTATTATTATTTGGAGCATACAGAGGCCTATTCTACAAAATAGACATATTTTCATTTCATAAATCACAGCCTTTAAAAGCAGCAAAAGTCAACACTTATGCCTTGATTAAAATAATGAATGACTTTGAATTTACAATTAAGAATTATTTTTATTATTTTAAAGTGTAGTGCCTGCCCCTGTGAGATGGAGTTCATGACTTTATGAGCTGTTCATGAGCACTCATGAAACATTCATGAACAACTCATTATATGTTCACTTGTCATGTTCATAAACCAAAATTCTTAAAATGCTCATGAACCATTTTAAAGAGCAGTTCATGACATTTTTATGAACATTGTTCATTCATATAAAGTTCATCATTTTATGGTTTATCTGTACTGTTTGAGAAGCAGTACGAGTAAGTAGCGCCAAGGTGGAACCTTTGGCAGGTGAGCGGTGACATCTGGGTTATCTTAGGGGGGATACTTCCGCCCCCTCCTCAGAAGCAATCCAGACGATCAACCGGATCCTCTGTATAATTATTGCTGCTGCACTTTTCTCTTTTCTACAGGTCAGTACATGATGAAAATGATCGATGTTAACTTGTGTGAATTAGATATGATGTTGGAGATGTTTAGGAGAGTGTGTCAGAAAGTGTTGAGCATGTTTGACATAGTAACGGTATTTTAAAAATACTAAACTGTCGGCAACAATAGATGCCATTTTCGCGGGCTTCAGCCGCGCCTGGGTAAGTGTGACCTGAGCGAAGGCTCGCAGGCAAGTTAGCTGCTGCGCATGGGTAATATGTTTTGTTTACCTGAGTGGAGTCTTGCAGGCACATTGCCTTGTTTTTTGTTTATTAACATTGACAGCGTATTTTTGTGATCTCCATCATATGTTATATTTGGTCAAGATAGATATATTGATAGAAAGTATTATTTGATTGCGTTATGTGTTTATATTGACTATGTTGAATGTCTCCTTGAGATACAGTAATTGACTGTGACAGATGGATAACTTAAATGGAGAAATGTGATGTTTGTAAAGTTCAGCAATTTGAATGTAACTGTGTACTTTGAATTTTGAATAAGAAGCAATCCAGACGATCAACCGGATCCTGTGTATAATTATTGCTGCTGCACTTTTCTGTTTTCTACAGAAATAATTTATTGTTGCTGTGGTACCCAAGCTTTTGGGACCTGTAACACATTTTTTTGTGCAGCTGAGTATCAAGAACTGTGCTTCAAATAGTGATAAGATTAATTGTAGTACTCCACCTGTATACATGTATGTTTGTTTGTTAATTTGAGTAAAGTTCCATTGTGATTGACATTGTTGTTTTCTATAGTTGCCAATTGACCCACAGTCAATGGTTCATGAACAGTTCATGTACATGAACAGTTCATGAACAGTTCATAGCCAGCTATTGAATTATATTCAGTGACTGGGTATGAACTGTTCATGAAGTTGTTATGAACAGTTCTTGATATGTTCATGAACAGTTCTTGAAATGTTCTTGGTTGAAAACTGAATATCCCTACACACTCACTGAAAACTCCATTTCATGAGTAGTTCATGAACTGCCCTAGTGCCATTTAATGTTCATGACCATTTCATGAACAGTTCATCAACTTTGTTATGAGCTGTTCATGAATATGGTTCACGGATATTCCATGAACTTTTCATGACACGTTCATGAACAGTTCACTATCATCTCACTGGGGTGCTGCTGCACAGCGGGAGCAATTGCACTTCTTGACACTAAACCAGAGTTCCTGTTTATTACATTTCTTTATGCACGCTTTTTTTAAGAACATTTATAAGTTATACTTTTAAAAAGTGGTGTGGACAAAAATGTCCTTTTCAAAAAGTGGTGGGGACATGTCCCCAGCACAAATGACGCCTATGGTGACAGGTCACCGAAACCCTGAATGAATGGATGAGTGTCCTGTCAGTACCATGTGACTTGTGTTTACAGGTTCAGATTGTTTGTTAAAACAGCAGTATTCAAACAGACCACTGGAGAAGATCTTTAACTAGACCCCAGAAAAGACATGAATATTTGTAGTTAACATTTCATTTCACACACACTACATGGCGTGTTGGGACACCCTTAACATCATTTTACAAACCTTACAGCTTAAAACTAAGGGGGACCCATCATGCAAAATGCACTTTGTGATGTCTTTTATACATAAATATGTGTCCCCGGTAGTGTTGTCACGATCAGAGTTGGGTGTAACGCATTAATTTAATTTCAAACCTTTATTTATACAGATAAATCCCATTGAGATCATTGATCTCTTTTTCAAGGGAGACCTGCTCAAATAGTTCCGCATGAAACATTTAAACATAAACAGAACAACAAAAGGACATCATACAGCATCATGTACATAATTATCCACATAAACAGGTACCAATAGCTTCTGATTGACTAGCATCCAACCGAGCTTTAGAAACATTTAGTGGCACCAGATTGTTAAGTTTCCATTTAATGTGCAGACTATTCCAAGACAGAGGAGCTGCACATCTAAAAGCTGCTTCCCTAAGACAGTCCTAGCAGTTGGCACATGTAATAAAACCACAGCATTCGATCTCAGGGAGTAGCCACTTACAATTCTCCGTGAGATCAGGGAGCAGATATAAGATGGAAGTTTCCCTAACATGGCTTTGTATATAAAAATATACCAGTGACTGAGCCTCTGTACAGTTAGTGAAAGCAAACCAGCCCTTGCATACAGGGTACAGTGATGGGTTAGTGCTTTACAGTTTGTCACAAATCTCAGTGTGCTGTGATACGCAGCATCTAACTTGCTCAGGCAATGAGCAGGTGCTTTCATATAGACCAGATCACCATAGTCCAGCACAGGTCAAAAGGTCACAGAGCCTTTTCCTGGCCTCAAGCGAGAAACAGGACTTGTTCCTGTAGAAGAAACCTAGCCTAACCCTCAGTTTTTTTAGCAGGTTATTGACATGAAGTTTAAAAGTGAGACAATCATCAAGCCAGATACCAAGGTATTTGTAACAGGTAACCACTTCAAGTTGTATTCCTTGCGTATTTACAATATCTAAAACAGGCTCTGTAATAATATTACTTTAGTCGGTAACGGAGTAGTGTAACGCGCTATTTTTATAATTCAGTAATAACACTACTGGGGTTACGTACTGTAACCCAGTTTCTATGAGTATAGGCTTCGCCCTCTAAGGCTATCGCTATTGGGTAATCGTGTGCAGCACTGACAGACTTATTCCACGCCCACCTATGACGTGGGCCCCACCTCCAGGCTCACTTCCGTATAAATAAGAAGTAGGCCCTACAATCCACTCCAACAGCTTTTCTTCAGCTATTCGCGGAGCCAGTGTGGCCCGAACCTTAGAGGGCTGCGCCTATACTCATAGAAGCTGGGTTACATTACGTAACCCCAGTCTATTTCGTATAAGGCTTCGCCCTCTAAGGCTATCGCTATTGGGTTAAGGGCGAAGCAGGATGTAGTCTACGCCTCACTGGTTCCGTCCGTTACCAGAAGCACAAAAACACACCTACTCAATTAATAACCCATGTCCATTTCGCCATGCGTAAATGGAGCATCACATTCCCAGGGAATATAGCATTACAAATGAATATTCTCCATCAGGGAACGAAGGAAGGCTTACTCGGGCTACCTGTCGGTTATAAAAAGTAGAGATCGAGTCTCACTTGTTAAAAACGATCAAGAGAAAGGAACAAAAGGCCGCTCTCTAAGTGCCGACAGGCAGGAGAGAGGGCACGCAATTGAAAAACCCCGACATTACTCATTTTGGCAGGCTATTCAGTACTGAATGTGTCAGAGAGGAGTGGGAGACATCCCTCAAATACAAATGAATAAAAGAACAGGGGGAAGACCAAGATGCAGCAATGTCTTCCACTGCCATTCGTCCGTGCAACGCCGTAGACGTTGTTATTCTCCTGGTGCTGTGCGCTTTAATGTTTTCCGGGGGATCCAACCCAGAGAAAACATACGCCTGTGACACCGCCTCACCCAGCCAGTGTGACAGGCGCTGTGCAGACAGAGGCTGCCCTAATGAGCGCTCTCCGTAATGCACATACAGACGCTGGGATTTGCGTAAAGCAGCCGTGCGTGCAACATAGCATGCCCGCGAGTGCACGTGACGGAGGAGATGAGATGTGGCTTCCTCCTCTGATATGTGAGGAGGAGGAAAGAAGCCCTCCAAGGTTATCACTCTCGAGCTAAACAAGCTTGTGATCACCTTTGGCATAAAAACCGGATTCGGGCGCAAAACAGCTGAGCTGCCATGTCCTTGGATCCGGAGACATGACGGAGCTGATGTGAGAGCCAAGAGCAGAGCTACTTTGGCTGACAAGAACTTGAGGGGAACCTGATCTAAAGGTTCAAATGGAGCTTTACTCAGGGCGCGTAACACTAAGCCAAAACTCATTGAGGCGCCAATGCGCGTGACACAGGTCTGAGTCTCTGTGGTCCCCGTGTGTTCAGCAGCTGCGCTGATCGAACACCTCCCTGGCGATTTATGTAGGCCGCCACTGCTCTGTTGTCTGTTCGAATCAACACATGTTGATTATACAGCAACGGGACGAAGTGCTGGATTACTTTCCAATACGGAGAGTAATTCCAGCACGTTTATATGGAGAGACATTTGACCCGGCCACTGTCCCCCCACTGCCTGCGACATGCACGTTCCTCAGCCTGCGAGAGATGCGTCTGTGAACACTGTGGTGTGTGACGTCACTCTGCTCAGGGGCACCCCCTCTGACGTGGAGATGTTTCCATGGGTTCAATCCCAACCCACGGAAGGAGGAATGTACACCATGCGTCTCCTCTGACACACGGGGTCGATACACAGGCAAATAAACTACCTCTGGAGTCTCCTCACTGTGAAGGAGACCCAGGGGAATCACCACGTGACCAGCTGATATCCTGCCTAACAGCTGCATCACGGAGAGGGCCGTCACCGCCCCGTGGGGTGTGACGCGCCGGAGGTGAGCTGTCGGAGCTGCTTAAAACCCAATAGGTTTTTAAAGACAGCCGGTTTATGCAGCGAGCCATGTTGCCTATAACCGACAGGTCAGGGGCAGCCGGCTTAACCGGTGAGCCTTGCTGCTTATTATTATCCATCTGTCCATCGAACACGCGCGTCGACACTCTGAGTGATACTCTGAGAGCGCGCGACCTGCTCTGGATGTGCTGTGGTTGTCATGGTGACGAGCCACGTCAGAGCCCTCGCCGTCGTTGCCCTTGAAGCAACCCAAGAGGGGCCCGGTCCGAAAAGGCTGCGAGGGGGCCTCCACACACTGCATCTCACACCGGCTCTCATCCTGTCTCTGTTTCGGAGAAGGCTCGTAAACTGGACATTGAGGCGCGTTCACGCTCAAACCCGCTGAGGGAATGAGCGGAGGTGTGTGCAGTGCTATTCACATAGTGCGTAATAACAGCCCTGGGCTCATTATGACCGTGTGTAGTAGGCACATCTGGGACAGAGGAAAAACCGTGCTGCCTATAACCGACAGGTTAACAGCTGCACCGGAGGAGAGCTGTCACTTTCTCCATTCTCTGCTATGAGAGTCGCGCTCTCATGCGGGCTGAATTCAATTCCACTCTAAGTTAAATGTCTGGGAGGGAAGAGGACAGCTCTTCTTCCAGTTGATAATGAAAACCCAGACTTGACAGATGAGATACGAGCTGTATCGTCTGAAAAACCGCTTAACCACTCTTAACAGCAAGCTCATGCAATCATTCTTTATGGCGATTTAGGGGAAAGTCTACAAATGTATGACATTTGTAAAAAAAAAGCTTGAAGAATTTTTCTTTTGACAGAGTGAAAAGAACAATGTCGTCTGAAATATCAGGGTGTATTTTAGCTTTAAGATGTATGTTTACTAGAGCCTAAAATAGGTTTTGTAACACCCAAGTGTGTTCATGTTCTCAGAGAGGAACCTGTCAGGTATGATGTTACAAAAATATACATTAGTAGCTGTGAGAGTTTCCAATTTGCAGAGTGTCGCGGTGAAGCGAGCTGAGTGTCTTCACCTGAGGACGCTCAAAGAACCAACGCATGTATTATACATACATGGGGGGAAGGACGGGTGAGGCGGGGGTGTCCAGATGTTGCCAGCCTGGTTCCTGTTCTCAGTTGAATGGGCAACTCAGCTTAAATGGCCCAAAACACATTTCATTTATTCATTCACCATTTTTAATTGATCTGCTGGGGAGGTGGAATCTCACACACACACACACGCACACGCACACACTAAAGTGATTTGACAACAGCTGACGATGCCAACGATACAAGTTGCTGGTGATTGTTGGGTCTGATGCACTGCCTGCCTAGAACACTCCTTACTCCAAACTTTGATCTAAATGAGACACAAATAAAAGGATAATACTCACATTAAGACCTATTTCCTATACACAGGGAGTGTGAAATACTTTATTGAAATACTGTTGTATTGATGTCCAGGGCTTTTATATATTCGTAGGGTGTATATATATATATATATATATATATATATTTATATTAGTGCTGTCAAAATTATCGCGTTAACGGCGATAATTAATTGTTTGAATTAATTGCGTTAAAATATTTAACGCATTTAACGCATGTGCAGAATGGCCTGCCCCATACGTGCCACCAGTGGCAGCGCCAGGGTATGGCTGGGGTAGGCTACACCCATACCAAGAAATGGCTTAGTCCCACCATGAAAAATGATGTTAAAGTAAGTAAAATAAAGTCTGCCAACTCGCGGAGTAAATTGCACAGACAGCAGTTAGTAAGATTGATTTCAGTAGCCACGGTTTTGAAAACTTTTGTCACGTAGTGATCGACTTCTCAATAGAACATCTTTGATAACGGCGTGGTGTTGTTGTAGGAAGTCCCGACGGAGATTACTTTTGCTGTAGTTCAGGGCAGAGCCATATAATAGTAATAATATGGCTCTGGTACAGGGGTGCACATAACTGGTACGCAGGTTCTGAAGTACTCCCCCGTTGATTGAGATCAACACGTAATGAATTCAGACCCCACGGTTTGATGATTGATAGGTGTGTGGGTTGTCTTTCATTTTGACACGCAGACATTTTTTATAATAAACATCGATACTGTATGTTAAATGGATATATCCGCCTTCTTTCATTTATCTTTCCATTCCCACAACAATATACATAAATAAATGGCATATTTTGGACATAGTTCCAATGGTGATTAATCATGATTAATTAATTTTTAAGCTGTGATTAATCTGATTAAAAATTGTAATCGTTTGACAGCCCTAATATATATATATATATACACAAATAATAACGCATTAAAACGGATACATTTTAATGAATTTTAATCAAATTCAATGTGTCTGTTTCACTACCGATGCCATCCGAATGCCCGCTGTGGAGACTATGCTACAAGGCTCTGAACAAGCACCTTAAGCACAAGCAAAAGCAAAAAGGAGAGGAACGTCCTTCTACAAATGACAAATGGCAGGATAAACATTTGGACCAAACCCTGTGCCATCAGCGGGTGTTCCTATAATGGGACGAGACTGGACCGTCATCTCAATAATGAGCTCTCCCAAAATGAGGCAGACGAGGCCCTGGCAAGGCTAAAGCAAACTGTGGCACTGCAGATGCTCCAGGACCTCCGTATGAGTATCCCCATAATTTGAATGGTTACATCATTGTATGTAGACGATCCAAACATGGAGGAATTCTTGGGGCACCCTCCACCCTTCTCCCCACAGACCGAGTGTGACAATGAGGACTGCAGGCAGGTGATTCTGGAAAGAGTTGCATTGAGGGCTTAGAGGGATGCCCTCAATGATGAGGTGAAGACCCTGTGCTACAGGCTGACAAAGGTGCTAAAACCCAGGAAGCAGAGGGCCACTGCTGTTGTGAATGAGGCTGAGGACGAAACTGTATACATACAGGGATCAGCAATCCCAAGTTCCTCCGGCAGAAACACCCCTGCCGCCTCCATCACCCAATACCCAGCCCAGTAGGATACGGGGAGCTGGCGTCGGCCGGAGAGCCAACAGGAGACGAGGGGCTGGAGTGTGCTGAACCACTGACATCACACGGGGGGCTGGCTTCGGCCGGGGAGCCAGTACTGGAGCCGGAACCATGGCTGCTGGGGCCTGAACCGGGGCTGGAACCATGGCTGCTGGGGCCAGAACTGGAGCCCAAAGCTTGGCTTCTGGGGCTTGGGCTGTTAGCCTGGAGCAAGACCCCTGTCCGGACTGAACTGTATGCCCTGGTAGCCTCCTGTAGCAAGATCCCCGTCTTGTTCATTCATTAAGAATGCACATACTGTCCCTCCTCTGTCTTTCAATGTAGTCAAACGTGTTGAAGAAAAACAATAAGTTTAACGTTACAGAAATAAAAGCTTAATTAGTCACCCTCCTAATTGTAGACGTAACTTCATAACTACAATTTGAAACATTTCTCCCGCTTGCTATTGGGTGCAGGTGAAAGTAGGTCGACATTTCTGTTCACATCGCTGACATTTGTCACAGGTAAATCTTGTAGGTATCGCAACAAACATGACGTTGTTACACAGTGACAAGCTGGACACTGGATTTACCAAATACCTACAAATGTAGCACCTCATTTCGGACGCCCCTACCCATGTGGGCCCGTGATCGGCACAGGGTGGGCCCCTGCTGAAAGGAAAACCCCCCGCATGACTTGATACGCCCCCTTGATAAATAAATTAAATGATAATTAAACCAGCTGCAATGGATCATGGATCCACCAGGGGGAGCAGTGATTAAAAAGTGATATAGCGGACCTTTTCTTAAGATCCATATGTCACGGATAGGATCGTATTCTGTGCTAAATAAGAGACATGTAATCATTTACAAAACATCACCATGTTTTTATTTAACAAAATAATGTTGTTTAATCCAACGTTGGCGTACTACAACTACAAAAACCATCGGTTTGTTTTTTCATCAGGAAATGCAGACCGGCTCAAACAAACGATTTTTAATCATCATCCTCACGATCATTTAATGTATCATATGTTCGCCGAATTTACATGAAAGACGGACATCCCGGGGCAAAGCAGAAGCCGAGAAGGGGGACTCGGGAGGACGGCCCAGAGGCAAGGCAGAGTTCGTGGTTGGGGTCTCAGGCGGACGGCCCGGGAGCAAGAGTTCATAAAGGGGCGAAGGCCACAGCGGGCAAACTCAGGGGGCCGGGCATGAGGGTGAAGGCAGCGGCTGGAAGAGTCAGGGGCCGGGCCGAGGACCACAGCTGGAAGAGTCAGGGGGCCGGGCTCCAGGGCGAGGACCGTGGCCGGGAAAGTCAGGGGGCCGGGCTCCAGGGCGAAGATCGCAGCATTCAGGGGGCAGGGCTCGAGGGCGAAGACCGCGGCTGGGGAACTCAGGGGGCCGGGCACAAGGACGGGTAGGAGCAGGTGGAACCCCTGGCGGGTCAGACGTAGACCAGACCCTGGACGAAACTTGGGCTGGTGTCAGTGGGACCCACAACAGGACAGGACACGGTGTTGGCAGGAAAACCGGCGAAGCAGGCGTCAACGGAACATGACGTGGAGTTGGCAGGACCCCCAGCAGAAAGGTCGTCGGCGGGGCCTCCAACGCCACAGGGTTGGCAGGACCCCCGGCAGAAGTGCAGTCGGCGGGACCCCCAACGGGACAGGACATAGGGTTGGGAGGACCCCCGGCAGAAGAGTAGTCGGTGGGACCACCAACGGGACAGGACATGGAGTTGGCAGGACCCCCGGTAGAAGAGTAGTCGGCGGGACCTCCAACGGCACAGGACATGGAGTTGGCAGGACCACCAGCGGAACCTCCAACGGCACTTGAGTGGGGACTTGAGTAGGGACCAGAGAAGGGACTTGAGTAGGGACTGGAGAGGGGACTTGAGATGGGACTCGAGAGGGGACTTGATAGGGAACTCGAGAGGTGACTTGAAAGGGAACTCGAGAGGTGACTTGAAAGGGAACTCGAGAGGTGACTTGAAAGGAGACTCGAGAGGTGACTTGAGAGGAGACTCGAGAGGTGACTTGAAAGGAGACTCGAGAGGGGACTGGAGGGGTGACTCGAGAGGGGACTCGAGAGGGAACTCGAGAGGTAACTTGAAAGGAGACTCGAGAAGGGACTTGAGAGAGGACTTGAGAGGGGACTTGAGCGATCGGTATACCGACAGGACACAGGGAGCTGAAGTCGGCCGGAACGCCGACAGGATACGCGGAGCTGGCGTCGGCCGGAGAGCCAACAGGAGACGAGGGGCTGGAGTGTGCTGAACCACTGACATCACACGGGGGGCTGGCGTCGGCCGGGGAGCCAGTACTGGAGCCGGAACCATGGCTGCTGGGGCCGGAACCGGGGCTGGAACCATGGCTGCTGGGGCCAGAACTGGAGCCCAAAGCATGGCTTCTGGGGCTTGGGCTGTTAGCCTGGACTTGCGACTCCTTCTTTTAGGAGCTTTTTGGAGGCAGAGTTTTGATCAACTTTGGTACTTAAAACAGATAAAGTAATTATCGTAGGTGGTGACTTTAATATTCATGTTGACGATGATACAAATAGCCTTACTGTTGCATTTAACTCTATATTAGATTATGTTGGTTTCTGTCAGAGTGTAAATAAACCAACCCACTGCTATAATCACACTCTCGACCTTGTTCTGACTTATGGTATTGAAATTGAGCAACTATTAGTCGAACCGCATAATCCTGCTTTATCCGACCATTTCATAGTAACTTTTGAAGTACTATTACGAGACTACAAAGCATTAGTCAAAAGCTCCTGCAGCAGAAACTTATCTATTAGTGCTATAGCCAAATGTAAGGAAGAGATTCCACCAATACTTAACTCGATAGCATATCTGCATGTAAGAGAGGAAACTTATACAAAATGTACACCACCCCAAATTGATCATGGTGTTAATAGTGCTACAGATGCGCTGCGAATGAAATTAGACTCTGTTGCTCCTTTGAAATAGAAGAAAATAAAACATAGATTAGCTCCATGGCATAATGCCGAAACCCGCAAAATAAAGCAAAAGTCGAGAACAGTTGAAAGGATATGGCGTTCCACTAAACTAGAAGAATCTCGTTTAATTTGGCATATTACTCTCAATGAATATAAGAAAGCACTGCGTAAAGCGAGAGCAGCCTACTACTCTTCATTAATAGATGAGAATAAGAATAATGCAAGATTTCTTTTCAGCACTGTAGCCAGGCTGACAGAGAGCCATAGCTCGATTGAGCCTTCTATGAGCATAGCACTCAGTAGCAAATGATTTTAAGTGCTTTTTTAACAATACAATTGTTACTTTTAGAAACAAAATTAATGACCTCTTGCCTTTGACCATTATAGTGTTATCAACAGCTCCCGGAAACGTAAGTGTTAATATTACACTAGATAGTAAACTAGAATGCTTTTCAGCCATAAAGCTTGAACAATTCAATTCAATGATTCTCTCTTCTAAACCATCAACGTGCATGTTAGACCCAATTCCAACTAAGCTGTTGAAGGAAGTTTTTCCATTAATTAGCACTTCTTTATTAAATATTATGAATATGTCTTTATTATCAGGCTATGTTCCACAATAATTCAAAGTAGCAGTGATAAAACCGCTTCTTAAAAAGCACAACCTCGATCCAGAGGTTTTAGCCAATTATAGACCTATTTCTAATCTCCCATTCCTCTCAAAGATTCTTGAGAAAGCAGTCGCAAAACAGTTGTGTGATTACTTAAAAAACAATGATTTATTTGAAGATGTTCAGTCTGGCTTTAGAACACATCATAGCACAGAGACAGCTCTGGTTAAAGTCACAAATGACATTCTAATAGCCTCTGACAAGGGACTTGTCTCTATTCTTGTTTTGTTTGATCTCAGTGCTGCATTTGATACTATCGATCATGATATCTTATTGCAAAGACTAGAGCACTTAGTTGGCATACAGGGAACTGCTTAAGGCTGGTTTAGGTCCTATCTATCTGAATGCTCTCAGTTTGTACGTGTCGATGATGAATCTTCCACGCAAACCAAAGTTAGCCATGGAGTGCCACAGGGCTCAGTGCTCGGACCTATTTTGTTCACATTATATATGCTTCAGTTAGGCAATATTATAAGGAATCATTCTGTAAACTTTGTTATGCGGATGATTCTCAACTATATTTATCAATCAAGCCTGATGAAATTAATCATCTAAATACATTTCAAGACTGCCTTCAGGACTTAAAAACGTGGATGACCTTACATTTTTTGATGTTAAACACGACCAAAACTGAAGTTATTGTACTTGGCCGAATAATTTAGGAAACAAATTATCTAAAGATATACTAACTATGGATGGCATTAATTTGGCCTCCAGTGAGACTGTAAGGAATCTTGGTGTTGTATTTGATCAGGATTTATCCTTTAACGCTCACATAAAATCAATTTCTAGGACCGCCTACTTCCATCTACGTAACATTGCAAAAATCAGGCATATTTTGCCTCAACACGATGCAGAGAAACTAGTCCATGCATTTGTTACTTCAAGGCTGGATTATTGTAACTCCTTATTATCAGGGAGTACCAAGAAGTCAGTGAAGTCGCTTCAGCTGATTCAAAATGCTGCAGCTCGTGTACTAACCAGAGTTAGGAAAAGGGACCACATTATTCCTGTTCTGGCTGCCTTACACTGTCTCCCTATAGAACACAGGATATCATTTAAAATGATTGTTCTCGCCTACAAAGCCCTTAATGGGCAGGCGCCATCTTACCTTAAAGAACTCATTATACCCTACTGTCCTACTAGGGCATTTCGTTCCAAGAATGCAGAGTTGTTGGTTGTTCCTAGAGTCTCTAAAAGTACAATGGGAGCCAGAGCCTTTTCTTATCAAGCTCCACATTTGTGGAATCAGCTTCCAGTTTGTGTTCTGGGCGGCAGACACCCTATCCGTTTTTAAGAGTGTGCTTAAGACCTTACTTTTTTTTTAAAGCTTATAGTTAGGGCTGATTAGATTCAGCCCCTAGTTTTGCTGATATAGGCTTAGTTTGTCGGGGGACATCTTACTTCTTCCTTCTCGCTGTCTATACCTGTGTACTCTCATGTTCCGATTGACCCAGCTTCCCCAAATGTCTTTCTTTTTGGTGTCTATATACGCCGGGATCCGGAGTCATGGATGATCCTGCGGTCCTGTGTCCTGGATCGCGAGCCCTGGATCTTGAGTCGTGTGGTCCTGGATCATCGGTCCTGGATGGATCTCCTCGTGGATTCATCTTCCTATTATACACATGCATTTCCAAACATTTGGACTACCTATGTTGCAAATGTATTATCTTTTCAATTTACACACAGCATCTATTGCACGTCTGTCCGTCTTGGGAGAGGGATCCCTCCTCTGTTGCTCTCCCTGAGGTTTCTCCCATGTTTTCCTTTAAACTGTGGGTTTTCTCCGGAAGTGTTTCCTTGTACGATGTGAGGGTCTAAGGACAGAGGGTGTCGTATTGTCATACTGATATTCTGTACAAACTGTGAAGTCCACTGGGACAAATGTAACATTTATGATATTGGGCTATATAAAAAAACATTGATTGATTGATTGACTTCAAATTTAAAATGTCAATACAGTAGCCGTCCTTTTGTATATGTCTATGCTTAAGTCTTTACAGGTGTTGCTATCTGCTTTGTGTAGCGTGGTTCTACAAGCAAGTCAGTGCATTACATTACATTATGGGTGGTATCAGAGCTATACAAGGGTCTGTAAATGTAATGGAAACATTTGCCGCAGCAAATCATTTATATTAAAAATTTAATTTTTAATATCTTCAGTACAAAGGATGTATTGAATAATTTAAGTGATATATGTGTACATATAAATCATTAGTCAAAACAGGGCTACATTTGATTGAATTATAAAAGTTATGTGTGGTAAAATAAAGAGCTGTTTGGGAGCCTTAAGAGCTGAGCCAGATGAGCCGGAACTCCTGTTTACTCAGGAACCTTCCATTGAGATACTAGATAACTGCACAGTAGCATATTTAGTGTTAATTGCACAGTTCTATGATGTGTTTGTGCCTACAAAAAAAAAGGAGTTAAAGTAACTTGTATGCAAAACTAGTCGAAAAGGGTGTGTTTGAGGAGAAAGTTCACACACATGCAGTGGATGATCTCCCAGGTTTGTCCACCCCACTCCAAGGCCTGCCTTCTCAAGCTGGGATGTCGGTAGAGGAGCTACAGCTGACTCTGCGCATCAGGGAGATAGAGCTGAGACACAAGGAGCTGGAGGTGGAAGCCATGCATATACGGGTTAAAGCTCTGGAGATAGAGTGGGGAGTCGCTCTACCTTCCAGTTAATCACCTACCCATAGACCACACACAAATCCCCATCCCCCCACAGTTTTGATGTGAGTAGGCACATAACATTAGTCCCACCGTTCAGGGAAACAGAGGTAGACACATACTGTAATGCCTTTGAACGCATCGCTGGTATGCTACAGTGGCCTAGGAGAGTGTGGCCTCTGTTGTTACATTGCAAATTCGTTGGTAAAGCTCAGGAAGTTTGCAATGCCCTGACTGTTGAGGAGAGCCTCGATTACGAAATTGTTAAGACCACAGTCCTTCGAGCGTATCAATTAGTACCGGAGGCATACAGACAAATATTTAGGAATGGTAAAAAGGGTGTCAACCAGACCTACGTGGAATTTGCGAGAGGAAAAGGTGGCCTTTTTGATCGGTGGTGTCAAGCTAGAAAAGCCACGTCCAGGGAGGACATACATGAGCTCATTCTTTTGGAAGAGTGTAAAAATCAACTGCCTGATAAAATTGTCACCTATCTGAATGAGCAGAAAGTTGTGTCACTTGCTGCTGCCGCAGTACTGGCAGATGAATTTGTGTTGACTCACAAGAATGTTTTTTTCTTCCAGTTTGCCGTGATCCTGTGACAAGTGACAGAAGGATGAAATCTCCTTCCCATGGTAGCGCCAAAGCAGCTGAGAACAGGGAGTGCTATTACTGCCGTGAGCAAGGACACCACATTGTCGACTGCCATAGCCTAGAAAGGAAAGAGCAGTACGCAGGTAGAAAAACGCCATCCCCTATACATTTTATTCATACCAAATATGAACTCTGTAAAAAACGTTGCATCAAACGTGGAGGATAGCGCTATTGATGAGGCGTTCAAGCCTTTTATTTCGCAGGGTTCTGTGTCTTTGACAAGTGAGGAAAAACAAATTCCCATCACAATTCTGAGGGACACAGGTGCTAAGCAGTCAATTATTCGTGGTGGTGTCCTGCCGTTCTCAGCTAAGTCGTATAGTGGGACAGATATTTTGGCATGGGGGGTTAAACTAAGTGTTTTCCGTGCGCCCTTGTATTTTGTTTAGTTGTCGTCCAAATTGATTTCTGGTGTGGTTAAGGTGGCTGTGCGTTCCCGGTTACCAATTAACGGTGTTGATCTGATCCTGGGTAATGATTTGGCTGGGAAGAAAGTTTTTCCGTCACCCGAAGTGGTTAATGATCCAGCTATGATCACATGTGTGTCTGAGTCCACTGCGTTGAATTCGGTTGAGCGGTTCCCTGTGTGTGCTGTAACTCGTGCCATGTCCCGAAAACTAGGGGACGTAGTGGATCTGAGTGACTCTTTTATGAGTGACTCCGATCCACTGAACCCACTGGCAGAGGTTCAAGAGAAAATATCTGTTTCCATAGAGCTTCAGCCTGACGACAAACCCCTTCAACTTTCAGTGGATAAAGATCAGTTGATTAAAGCACAGAAATCTGACGGTACATTGTCGTCCTGCCTATCCTTTGAAAATGATAAAACGGGTGATGACAAGTGAGGATGGTGTTCTGATGTGCCGCTGGTCGCCTAGCTCAGGTTGTACACAGGAATCTGGGTACCAAATTGCAGCCGTTTCGTTTACAAGTGCTGAGTTTAGCACATGATCATACTCTCTCCGGTCATTTAGGAGTCCGGAAAACCTACCAGCCGGTTCTCCGTTATTTTTTCTGGCCTGGACTTAAGTCAGACGTTGCTAAATTCTGTCGTTCTTGCCATACCTGTCAGATGTCTGGTAAGCCAAACCAGGTGATTCCAAAAGCCCCTCTTAGACCGATCCCTGTCATGGGAGAGCCTTTTGAGCATGTTATTATTGACTGTGTCGGGCCATTGCCTAAAACAAAATCCGGTAATCAATACATTATTACGGTGATGTGCGCTGCTACTCGTTACTCGGAGGCGGTACCGCTGCGTTCGTTAAAGGCTCGCTCTATTGTGAAAGCGTTGGTAAAGATTTTCTCCATGTTTGGCCTCCCAAAAAACATCCAAAGTGACCAGGGATCACATTTTATGTCCAAAATATTCGCGCAGGTCATGTCCGAGCTAGATATCGGACACCGTACGTCAAGTGCGTACCATCCAGAGAGTCAAGGCGCGTTAGAAAAGTTCCATCAGATGCTAAAAAGCATGCTTCACACATTTTGCACCGAAAATAATCGTGAGTGGGATGAGGGTTTACCATTCTTATTGTTCGCTATAAGAGAGACAGTACAGGAGTCTTTAGGATTCAGTCCGGCCGATTTGTTTTTTTGCCACACTGTGCGTGGCCCGCTGCGTCTGTTGAGGGAGAACTGTCTCTCAAATAAGTAAAAAAAAAGACAACATTTTGGACTTTGTCAGTTCATTTAAAGAAAGGCTGCATCATGCCTGTGATTTGGCCCGTGAGTCACTCCGGACCTCCCAGTCTAAGATAAAATCCCGATATGACAAAAAGACAGTTGCGCGGGTGTTTCAAACCCGTTGTTGGTTCGGCCCTTCAAGCAAAGTTTTCCGGCCCATATGAGGTGGGCCGTACGCTCAGTGGAATGGATTATATGATCCGTACTCCGGATCATAGAAAGAAAACTCGGGTGTGTTCAAGTTGATCGTGAAAGTGGCGCTGCTCAATCTCCGATGGTCGCGCCTATCGCCTCTGTGTCTGTTACTCAACCACCTTACAGCCCCAGTGATGACGGGCTGAGTAACAGGTGCGCTTCTGTGTCCTGTTCGCGCCTCGGTAATTCAGCCATATTGTCCAAACTTAATCTAAAACATCTGCCTTACTCACCCCGGGCTGATATTCGTAGGTTCATTGAAAATGATCCGAGTTTGTTTGGGGATACTCCTACTCAAACGATTGTATTGGCTCATGATATTGAGGTAGGCGAACACAAGCCTATTAAGCAGCATGAACACGGTCTCGCCGTTCCAAGCAATAGCCCGTGGAGTTCACCATCGCTCCTGGTCCCTAAGCCGGATAAGACGCCGCGTTTTTGTAACGAATACCGTAAATTAAATGCCGTTACTAAACCAGATTCCTTCCCACTTCCACGGATGGATGACTGTGTGGATCGTGTGGGTTCTGCTAAATATGTCACAAAGTTGGACCTCCTAAAGGAATATTGGCAGGTTCCCCTCACTAAGCGTTCTGCTGAAATCAGTGCATTTGTCACACCAAAATGTTTTTTGGAGTACACGGTTATGCCGTTTAGGTTGAGAAATGCACCTGCCACTTTCCAGCGGCTGATGAACAGGGTTTTATGTGGGGTTGGGAACTGCGAAGTTTATCTGGATGATATTGTGGCCTATTCATCCACCTGGCTTGAGCATCTGAATACTCTGAGTGAAATATTTGATCGTTTGCGTTCAGTTTCCCTCACACTCAATTTGGCTAAATGTGAGTTTGGGAAGGCTATAGTGACGTATTTAGGTAAGAAAGTGGGACAAGGTCAGGTCTGCCCTGTGGCTGTTAAAGTGCAGGCTATTATAGATGTCCCATGCTCCCAGACGCGCCGTGAACTCCGACGTTTTTTGGGGATGGCTGGCTATTATTGCGCTTTTTGCAGAAATGTCTCTGATATTGTGGCTCCCTTGACGGGTTTAGCAAGTCCTAAAGTCCTTTTCCGCTGGTCATCGTTCTGTCAGTTGGCTTTCGAGGGCGCATAGGCGGTCCTCTGCAGTGCCCCGGTACTTGCTGCTCCAAACTTCACCCGCCCTTTTAAGTTGGATTTTAAGTGCATTAGGTGCGGGCGCAGTACTTCTGCAGGAGGATGAGTGGGAAATTGATCATCCGGTCTGTTACTTCTCGAAGAAGTTCAAGAAACACCAGCTTCATTACAGCACCATCGAAAAAGAGGCACTGGCTTTACTTTTGTCATTACAGCACTTCGAGGTGTATATAGGGTCGAGTTCTGTGCCAACTGGGATTTTCTCTGATCACAATCCTCTCCTGTTTCTATCTCGGATGCAGAACATCAACCACCGCCTTATGCGTTGGTCCCTTTTGCTACAGGATTTTAACGTCCAAATTTGCAACAAGAAGGGGGTTGATAATGTTATGGCTGATGCTCTGTCCAGGTCCCTGTGAATCTAACATTTCTTTAGGGGGAAATGTTTGATTTTTAGTTGGGGGGGTGTTATGACCCTGGGTCGTTAGGTCATGTGTGTGGACATGTTTCCCTCCTGTGTCTGTGAGTGTGCGTGTGTGAGCAACAGGTGGTGCCCGTTAAGCTGATTAGCTACCTTCAAACTGCTGATTGGTCCACTTGAAAAAGAGAGGATATTTAACTGCAGCCGTGCAGTTCCTAAGCCTCTCTGACTTGACTTCTCCTACTCCCAACACAATTGCGTATTAAGATATATGTCCTGTTGTGCTGTGTGTATACTTATACCGGTCCTCTTTTCTTGTTGGGAAACTTTAAAAAGAGAAGCTACTTTACCTGTCTTTACTATCCATTGTGAACTTGCGTTGTGATTGGCGTAGGTCCTCACGATGGACAGCGAGTATCATGATTGGATGATATATATTGGAGATTGGGCAGCTGATCCTGCGCCAAAAGGACCCAAACACTGCCAGACATACAATATTACCGAGGAAAAGTTCCCTAAACTATATTCCCTTGTTATCTTGATTAACAGAAAAAAAAGATTGTCCTTATTTTGACAACATTCTGGACTCAATTCCTAATGTAAACACAGGCTACTGGGCCAGTAGTGCAGATTCTGAATGACTGCTCTGTATTGCCTATGTCAGTGAGAGATTGAAAGGAATCTCTGAAGCACATCGGAGGGGTTTTCTCTTCGTGCTGCTCGGAGACATTTTGGTCACACACACAAGCAAACCGAAATCTTTCAAAGGGGACAAACCCGGGGCAAATTATAGTAATTAAAGGCTCTTAATAATGAGCGTATGTTCTCTGTCGACACAGTGGAAAGTCCCTAATGAAATTACCTACTATTAATCTAGGCTAATCTGTCCTGTCGCCTGGCAGGACGCCCCCCTTGTCCACTGAATGGGCTCCTCTGTCACAGCAGTTAGGATGGGATGCTAATCATGGAGGGCCTCCGTATTGTGGTCCCCAGCGAGCAGGTGGTGCTAGATATATATGACTTATGACTCTCACATGCACAGCCAGCCCTGCAGGCAGGACTTCAACAATCTCCACTGCCTTTAAGTGCTCAACTATGGCACATTTACATTCAGTTTTACATTTTGGAAAACACTTGACCTGAAGCTACGCAGGATTGTGGCTCTCAGAGACCTGCACCCCTGGCTCTGTTCCAGGTTTCATTTGAATATTTTAGAGCCCAGCAGCCCGCAGCCAGGAATTGTTTAACATTAACACAACATATTTTTCCTTTCCTCTCAGCTGAGCAGGAACAGCATCACAGTTTAGTATATTTTATCAAAATTGTTCGGCTGAATAACAATGAGGAACAGAATACAACATGATTATGAAAATATGTTCACGTGAATATTAAAATCCTCTCTTGAGTCAGGTAACTTGTAATGTCCCCCTTATATAATACTGCAGAAATAAGTCCAAAAAGCATCATAACAAGGTGTATTGCACTTTTGATATCCTCATCTCAAATGTAATCGGTTTTCGAACAGATGCCTGTAATAACGCCAGTGGTTAACACAAGCTAAACCTTTTTTAAAAGTTCTGTTGGACAAAATAAAATATGTCAGGAAATATTCCTTATAGGAGTTTATAGGCTTTCCTAGGGAAACTGCTACACATCCTGCTGCTGTCCGCCACACAGCACACTGTAGAGCTATACGGTGTTATCGACAGGATGGAGACTTCACGCCCGAAGCGGCTTTTATTGTATTTGGAGAAGACATCGTACCAAAAACATCTGTACGAATTAACGAACCAGAAGCTAAGCTCAAAGCACGGACAGAGTTGGATATTTGGATGAGTACAGGAACCCCAGGTACGCACTCCGGAGAGTTATTAGCAATGCCAAGAGTCACTACAAAGTGGAGTCTGACTACAAAGGCTCTGACATCACGAACATGTGGGCGGTATTAAAAACAATCACTAATTTCAAAGGATTGGCGGGTGGTGCTGGGGTAGTCTGTGTCGCTCTAGAGAGCAGCCAGGCTGTGGAGGTACAGAAGACTCTGGATCCCTGCTCTCTTGTTGTAAACAGGGCAGATGTGTGCAGATCCTTAAAGGTTACCTATATAGCAAAATCCACTATTTCATGTCTTCTCAACCCTTTTGCTAGCTTAAAACCCTGAACAAACCTTTTCACTGAGAAAATAGAACTTCCACGCGCAGGTGCTGTATCAGCCATCCACGACACATCTTCAGAACAGTTTCAAACAAAATAAACATTTAAGGCATTATTTACAAATGGGGAATGCAGTCAGAGGCTATAATGGCGCTGCAGACTAGCCCGAAGGAAGGACTGAAGGACTGCAAAGCAAATATGGTGTGCTGCCCATGTAAGAAATGCATCTGCAAAGTTCATGCATACACACTTGCATACTGTCCTTCATGTGCTAGTAAGAGTTAATGCTGATGTTCTTTGTGTTTTTGTTTTGCATCTATTATTTTATTGGTATATATGTGTGTTGGGTATGCTCATTGTGGGTGGGAGCAATGGTTCAACATTTTTGAAAAACAATTATCTTGCAGATAAATCGTTATACAGTATATAAGAATTTCACTTCTGTTGTTTCCCTACAATAAAATTGATTCAAAACATTACTTTATCTGGCCATAAGTAATATGTAAAGCTAGAAAATGAAATGATAAGAAATTATCATTTAGAGAAGTCCTCTACTGTAGTGCAGAAAAACATTAAAACAAGTGTGCTGTAAAATAATGTAGTCTTTTTGCTATGTGAAAAGGGGAAAGCTAAGACATAAAGGGTGTGGTTAATCACATGTTGTTTCTTCACGCAAAATAGATGTCTTCAGCAGAGGGGTGTGGCGAGCAAGGCTCCTGGACCTGACTGCATCCCTGGCCGTGTTCTCAGGGTGTGTGCAGTTCAGCTGGCAGAGGTGTTAAGGGACATCTTCAACAGGTCCCTGCTGCAGTCTGTAGTCCCCACATGCTTAAAACATTTCTAAAACCACCAGCCTCCACGACTACCGCCCAGTAGCACTCACCTCCATCATCATGAAGTGCTTTGAGCGGTTAGTCAAAACCTTCATCACCTCCTCCCTCCCTGACTCTCTGGACCCCCTGCAGTTTGCCTACAGAGCACACAGGTCCACAGACGACGCCATCGCCCACACCATCCACACTGCCCTCTCACACCTGGACCAGAGGAACACACGTGTGACAATGCTGTTCATTGACTACAGTTAAGCATTCAACACCATTGTGCCCTCCAAGCTGGTCCTCAAGCTCAGGGACCTCGGGCTCAACAGCGCTCTCTGTGAATATTCATGAACGCAACGTAGGTAACATAGCCAACTAAAGAAAGGTTAGACCATCATCACATAGCAGCGGAGTTTACAGACCGGAAGACTCAATGATGGGATACATAAAAAATACATTTGGTACATTGACAGGGACCACAGTTCAAAGTTACTAGTAACCATTTGGTCTCTACTATTGTGCATCAATTGACAAGCCATACATGGTTAAGTTTCTCTTGAAGGCATACAGTATTTAAGCCACATTCATAACTCAAACAGACCAAATATAAGGGAGTAGTGTACCGACTGAACTAAACAAGATAATAATAATAAAATCAAAATAATAATACTAAAACAATACAAAGACAACAAATTAACATAAATACGTAATAAAGAGGAAGGAGGGGGGGGTGTCCATCAATCAGTAACCAAAAATGCGAGAGATTGGAAGAAGGTTAAGAAGGGTTGCCACTTAGTGTAAAAAATAGAGGTTCTGCCTCTTAATGAATACTTAATTTTCTCCAATTTTAGAAAAGACATGACATCCCTGCGCCACTTGGCATTGGAAGGAGCTTTTTTGGATTTCCAGTGAAGAAGAAGAAGTCGTCTTGCCAATAACGAAGTAAATGCCAAAATATCTAATTGCCCCGAGTTGTATCTGTTGTAATCTTCTGGGCAACCAAATGTTGAGATATCCTCAAAAAACTTCTGCCAAAAGGAAAACACTAATGGGCAGGAGAAGAACATATGGGATATGTTGCAGGGAGAGGCTTGACATTTGTCACCGATGTCAATAACAGTGGGATATATTTGTGACAATCGTGCCTTTGAGAAATGAACTCTGTACAGCACCTTGAACTGTATGAGAGTGAGACGAGCACAGGATGAACTCGTATGAATCCTGTTAACAGCAGTGTCCCACCAGTGATCACCCAAGCTCACACCTAGCTCAGCCTCCCAGGCAGCCTTGATTTTAGTGGTGTGTGAGCTGTCATCGGTCAGGAGTTTGTGATATATATTTTTGAAATAAGAGACTTTTGAAGGGGATCGTAACAAAGAAACTCATCCCATATTTGATTAGGAGGTAGAGAGGGAAAGGATGGAAACAGGGATTTGGTACAGTGTCTAATTTGGAAATAACGAAAAAGGTGAGATGTTGGGAGTTCAAATTCCCTTGATATATCAGTAAACCTACGAAAGGTATTGTCCTTATAAAGCTCTCTAAAAGTCCTCAGGCCCTTCTCATGCCATACAGAGAAAGTGGGGTCAGATAAGGCAGGTCGGAATAAATGGTTTCCCAATAAAGGAGCTAAAGTGGATGCAGAGGTAAACTTAAAATGCCTCCTAAATTGGTACCAGATTTTAAGAGTAGAACTCACAACAGGATTATGTGTATGTCCAGAGAGGTTGGTGGGAATGGAAGAGGTAAGTAGTGCCATAGCGGAGGATGAGCCACAAGACTGTGCCTCAAATCTAGACCATGGAGGATGCACTGATTTTGCCCAAAATGAAATCTTGTGTATGTGTGAAGCCCAATAATATAATTGGAAGTTCGGGAGAGACAGTCCAGCGTTAAGTCTACATCTTTGAAGAATAGATTGACTTATTCTGGGTGCCTTTCCATTCCATAAAAAGCCAGAAATAACCTGATCAAGAGTCTTAAAAAATTGTTTAGGTAGAAATAGAGGGAGATATTGGAAAATAACAGCCTGTCCTCCTACAAAAAACGACAATATAGGTCGATTGTTCAGCAGCTAAATACGACCCAGTCACGTTTTAAAGTGTAGCACCTCTAGTGGTCCTGTAAGAAACAACATTCTCCTGTCGATTGCAAACGCTCCGGAGGGTCGTTTATTCACAAATAACCCTCTCTGGAAAATCCTAAATTGTGGAATAGTTTGGCCATTAAAATGCTTTTTTATTAGATTTCTAGCGAGAAGTGTATATTGTACTTTTATAATCTACGTCCAGTGGATGTGTAGGATCTACAGTTTGATAGATATACGAAGATGATTTGAGGTCTCGCCAGGAGAACGTGTACTGTATATGGGGCAACTTCCATGTAAAGTTAGCGTGGGTGAAAACAGTATTTCCGGTCTCGAAGTTTTCATAATAAAACCGGAAGTATTCCCCACACTGTCAAATGATTACACAGTGATATCTCCATTACTCATCCACTAAAAAACATCAGTTTATCCTTGTTAATGATACAATATTGATTGGTTTAAATTGTGTAAAATGCTTTTGTGTTTTTAACCTTCGATTCGGAGAAACAAATAGTTTTTTCGGAGTTTAGACACTACAGAGTTTCCGAAGACACTACACTACCCAGAATCCCCAGCTATCGTTTGGGACTACAACATCCGCCTTGCTTTACAAACCCCGTGATTAGCCCTCAAGCTCTGTGATTGGATATTGGAGTGGCAGTGCGACACGGTTACGCTGTCAAACAGCTCTTTGAAATGGAATGGAACCACGCCAGACTATCCAAAACTGGACTTGGACGGGTCCAGCCCGGCCCTCCCCCCCAGAATTACACTTGCTGGCTATTGTGTGTTTCGCAACATGTTCTATGGCACGTCTCTACTGGGAAATGTAGTTTTAAAAGTCGTTTTTGTATTTCCCACAATTAGAAGTTGCCAGTATTAAACTGTATACATCCCTGGAGGTTTAGGGGATACGAAACACATTGGTGTTATCAAATTTAAAACATATAATTAATACATGGGTGAAAATTGTTTGTCCATAATGGGCAGCATTAATACCACATGACAGCTAAGGTCAGAAGAGCTTTATTTAACAGCTGGTCTTATGTCTGTGACCCCTCCTGTTGTTAATTGATAAGCCTGAAACATGCACTTGTCAAGGTTCAGATGTACATTTAGCAAATATGGCAGTAGCCATCGATCATCTTAAGTTCAGATACTTTATTGATCCCAAGTTGGGAAATGTTTTTGTTACAGCAGCATGTACTACTTTGTTCGACTCCACTACAATTCAGAGGTTAACCTGGTATTTTTACTCCACTACATTTATGTTTGTTACTTTTCAGATTCTGATTAATGATGTGAAATATAAACAACCCTTAAATCAGACTTTAGTTACACCTGAGTAAAATTCAGCCTTATCAGTTTGTCTGTTTTGCACATCCTCCTGTTAATATCTTTGGACGTCCTGCACTAAACTGTTTTATTGTAGAGATCACTACAGTCTCTTCTTGATATTTTCCATTCTATATTTCTATCATTGACCCCTATTTTGTATGTAGGCTACTCTTAATATTTAAATGTTTTCATCAAATATAACTTATTCAACAACTAAATTCAATAACGTGCTTTAACCACTAGGAGGTGTGGTTTAGACCAGTGGTCTAATTAATAAAACATAATAATATCGTACATAAGACAATTCACTTTATTGTTAAATTAAAACAGAACGGTAAAGGAAAATACAGTTTCAGTCTCTCGATGTGAAGCTTATGCATTGTACCATGAACTTGTATAGACCTGTAACAGTCAACTGCATGAGGAGTTGGAAAGGTAGTTCAGAAAATCAGTAATATCTTTAAAAACTACAAAAAAGTCCCTTTCTATCAGCTGTGCACCGTTATGGTGCAAATACAGACTATCTACTAATTGGATCAAATATAAAAGTCAGCCGAATTAGTGTTGATACTGCAAGGAGACGTATTGTGTGAAAAGAAATGGAAGATGTTGTTTAATCGTTGATATATTTATGGTCCACGTCACGTATTCAGTTTTGGCGGCATCTCTTCCAGTTTGTCAAAAGGTCTTCAGATCAGGGCTCTATAAATACATAGCTAGGGCAGGTATGTAATATTTAATGCAGCCGAACCGTGTATTGCAATGCCGTTATGTGATGACTTTCAAAGAGAAAAGCAAGAACACTCGGAATAAAGTATTATTATTTTTTGAATGTTTTCCGATTTCATATCACATAAACACCATATCCCGACGTGCATTGCGGTGTGATTTTAGCCTATCAAAACCTCTGAAAAAAGAAATGTGTCTCTCAGATTCGAAAGAGAAAAACCTATGGGAAAAACACAAAAGCAGTGTACACAATTTAAACCAATTAATGTCGTATAATTAACAAGGATAAACTGATGTTTTTTAGTGGATGAGTAGTGCATATATCACTGTTAAATCATTTGATCATTGGTTTTATTATGAAAACGGCGAGACCGGAAATACTGTTTTCAACCCGTAACTTTACATGGAAGCTTGCCGCATATACACGTGCTCCTGACGAAACCTCAAATCATCTTCGTAATATCTATCAAACTATAGATCCTACATATCCACTGGACGTGGATTCTAAAAGTACAATATATACTTCTCGCTAGAAATCTAATCATAAAGCGTTTTAATGGCCAAACTATCCTACAATTTAGGATTTTACAGAGAGGGATATTTGTGAATAAACAACCCTCTGTAACATTTGCATTGAACGGGAGCACTAGAGGCCGACAATTTTAAAACGTAATTATAGGTCGTATTAAGCGCTTGAACAAACGATATATTTGGTCGTAATAAGGGCTTAAACAATCGACCCATTTGGTCATATGAGTTGGAGGACTCGTTGGAAAATAAATAGGTACTTAGGAAGAATGTTCATTTTAACCGTGTTACTTTTACGTATAAGTGACAGAGGTAAACTCTTCCATCTTTGAAGATCTGACTTGATTTTAGACATTAAAGGGGAGATATTGGCAGCGAAAAGGGAACTTAGTGTTCTTGTTACATTGATTCCTAGATACTTAAAGCCAGAGGGGCTCAATCTGAAGGGGACATCGGACTGGTTCAATTGTGATGCCAGAGCGTTAACAGGATAACATTCGCTTTTGGAAATATTCACTTTGTAACCTGAGAATGAACCAAATTTCGTAAGAAAAAGGTAAAATTGCTGGTATAGAGTTACTGGGGCTTGAGACATACAACAATAAATCATCCGCGTACAGGGACAATTTAAATTCCTTTCCCAGCCGCGATATCCCAGTGAAAGTGGTTGAGGTCCTCAGATATATTGACAAAGGCTCTATGGCTAACGCAAAAAGCAAAGGAGATAGTGGACATCCCTGACGGGTTCCTCTGGATAAAGTAATATAAGGAGATTGAACGCAATTAGTGGAAATACTAGCTTGTGGGGATGTATAGAGAAGGCGTATCCATGAAATAAATATATCACCCAGCCCAAATTTAC
The DNA here is from genome assembly GCA_036324585.1 of Champsocephalus esox. NCBI lineage: Eukaryota > Metazoa > Chordata > Actinopteri > Perciformes > Channichthyidae > Champsocephalus > Champsocephalus esox. The sequence continues at coordinate 575,089 of CM070484.1, forward strand.
TCTCAGTACAGTAAGTAAATAGTCCCACTCAACCCTATCGAATGCTGCATCAAGTGAGATCACTACTTCAGGGGTCGTAGCGGTGTTTTTGGAGTAGATCATATTTAAAAGGGTGCGGACATTGTAAAATAGTTGACGCCCCTTTATAAATCCTGTTTGTTCTTCAGAAACTATGTGTGACCTGCCCCACCAGGGAGGGGGGGGGCTGCGATAATAAAAGGGGGTTAGGATACTTAACGCTAACCTGGGTTCCCCAATACGAGCCCTTAGGACAAGTCACACAGATAAGAATAAAAGGATGGACAGAGACGCGGCCTCAAGTTCAAATGTTTACAAACATTTATTATATAAATAATCAAGTAAAAGTTCAGTAATATAAAATGCAGATTATACAATTTATTCAGCTTTCCCAGTCGACACACCTAAGTTCCACAATTGAAGGCTGGCTCTGACAAGGAGAGAATAATTACACTATCACAAATAAAGTGATAGTTAAATAGTTAAAAAGTGATTCTTCTGGCCAACTGCTGAGGATTTCCCCAAAACCACAATATCACCACGTGTAGCTATATTCAATCAACACTCACTGGACACCTCCGCAACGGTGATTCTCTACAGTCTCTGCTGGGGCCGTCAAGAAGCCTGGCGTTTACAGGCCACATGTTAACATTTTAGTGGCACACTGAATGTTCTAACAAGTCCTATCAGCAGCTTCACATACCTCGTATAGGGGGAATACTAGTGATGGCAGTTTGACACTGAAGCTTCGAACGGAGCTTCAACCCTGGACTTCCTATTCCATAGAAGCAGTGCTTCGAAGCTTGACATGTGACGTCCGAACCAGCAACTGCTTCATTTCCTGAATGAATCACTTGACTGGTTCGCGGTCCATTCACGCGATTTAATGCACTGCCTCGTCTCGATTCTGACAGGTGACAGGTTGAAACAGTTTCAAACTTGAGCGCTTCAACACTTTATAACCGCTCTAAACAATGCACAATGTGTGGGTTGTTGTTGCTGTTGAGTTGTTGTTGGCATTGCATTTGAATTGGATCATTATAGAGCAAGCCAGGAAGAAAGATAGGTCGTTATGGCTCGTGAAAAACTTCGAAATGTGGAGAAGCTGTGAACAGAAAGAAAATGAGTAATATAAAATTAAAAACACTTCAATGGTCTAAGGAATAGATAGCCCAGTGGATAGAGCCAGAGGCCAGGGTGCGGCGATGTCCTCTGCGCAGCTGGTTCAAAGCCCGGAATAGTAAAACTTTTAATCATTGCTTTTCAACTTTAATAGTTTAATAACTGATAAAAGGCCCTCTCAGCCCAAAAAAGGTCCAGCACTCTCTAGTCTCTTCTCAATAACCCAATACACACAATTATCAATCTCTAATTGCAAATAGAACATGATATTCAGTCTTAGTGTGTGTGCATCGAATATTTTTCAAGGCAAAGATACGTTAAACCCACTGCAGCCTTGCACTTCGCCAGGAGAGGTCGCTGTAACTGAAGCTTCGAGAAATGAACCTATTTCCGACACAATTGTCCAAGTGGTTCGAAGCTTCATTCAAAGCTTCATTTTGCCATCACTAGGGAATACACTCCTATCAGCCAGACAACGATAACTGGAACAAGAACACTCGTAATAGTCACAGCTGATTTGGGTGAGGAGTGAGTGGGCATTTAAAGTGTGGCGGGAGGTGCTGAACAACCTACAGCTGCGCGTTTTCCTTATATGGAAGGGCCAGCTGACTAAAGAGGGGGGGGGGTGTGTGTCTTAAAGGGGCAGTGGCGGCACAGCCCCACCTAGTGTCAGCAGAAAGTATTAAAAATAATAATTACAAAAAAATGCAAAAGATCAATTAAAAAATATATAAAATATATTTTATGATCATGTTTAATCATCTGATTCGTCTGTACATTGCTGTTTTACTCTGTGTTCTTCTAATTAGTGTCTACAGTGTGTGCCTATTGAGCTGTTTAGAGCCACGTGGGATCCTGCCCCTCCCTCTCTCTGTTTAAGTTAATAGTGACTGTAAAAACTACACTGCGCATGCTCAGAGTATTATCCCATTTAATGTGTGTGGCAACAAAATAATGACCCTAGGGGCATAGTGCTGCCATCCCCACCATACGGCATCTCACATAATTCAGAGCTGATTGGCTGTAAGTACGTGTGCCGCGAAAAGTGTGGTGTGTGAAGAGGAGACGAGAGAGCTGCAGTGAGGCGTCCTAAAACCAGGAAGTAAGCTGCGCATGGCTTCCCTCTACCTTAAAGCAATGAGATTTCTCCATAGGATTTTAGAAAATAGCTCAAAATAAGATCTGTGGGAAACAAACCTATTAGATAAATGCACGTTTTGTTCAGCCGGATAATATCCACATGTCTACCCTACTTTTATAATTTTCGAATCATAAATCTATTGATTAGATTAGATTTATGATAGACTTTTGAAACTACAAGAAGATAAGGAGGACTTTTACAAAAAAGTAAGAGACATTTTTGTCCAGAAGGATAGGCAAATGGACTTCATTTTCATGTCAAGGTAAGACTGCAATTGTATTGAAAATTGGATCTTACTAAGAGAGAACAATTCAATATTTAAATGATAAAATTACATGTTTTGGGTATCCTTTTGTTGAACTGTCTGTTTTAAATTATTTGAAGCATCAGACAAAAAAAGCTTTTGAAAATATTATTATATTTTCATTTAGGTCAAAATATAATATTTGTAAACCTGAAGAGTCAGTGCCAGTGCCTCACCAGCCATGAACCTCACTGCAGAAGCTTATATATAGACATCTAATTTTGTTGTGCCCCACCACTTTTGTACATATAGAAACGCCACTGCATACCTCGTATAGGGGGAATACACTCCTATCAGCCAGACAACGATAACTGGAACAAGAACACTCGTAATAGTCACAGCTGATTTGGGTGAGGAGTGAGTGGGCATTTAAAGTGTGGTGGGAGGTGCTGAACTACCTACAGCTGTGCATTTTCCTTATATGGAAGGGCCAGCTGACTAAAGAGGGGGGGGGGTGTCTTAAAGGGGCAGTGGCGGCCCAGCCACGTGAACAAATTATCTGACAGCTAATCTAGAAAACAGTAGCACCGGCTACATATGGTTGGGAGAATATTTTCTAATCGACGTGCCAAAGCCTTAGCAAGTATTTTCGCATCCACATTTATTAAGGAAAGTGGCCTATAAGAGCTGCAGAGATCCGGATCTTTGTCTTCTTTTAAAAGCAGACTTATGGAGGCTTGTCTTAAAGTGGGAGGAAGAGAACCATTCCGCAGAGATTCCTTATACACCGAGTGTATTCATGGGGCTAATTTAGATTTAAATCTTTTGAAATATTCTACTGGGAATCCATCAGGGCCAGGAGCTTTTTTATTGTGCATGTTATTTATAGCTAGGGAGATCTCATCTGAGGTTAATGGAGAATCAAGTTATTTTGAAACACCAAGACCTATAGTAGGGAAATTGAGATTGTCAAAGAAAGCACCCATCTCAGAAGTGTCGGATGGCGATTCAGACTTGTATAGAGAAGAATAGAATGAGCCAATGGTACTAGGATCGGTATGCACCATGCCTGATGAATCTTTTATCTGGAGGATTATAAGTGAGGCTGCCTGACGAAGCAATTGGTGGGCCAAAAGGCGGCTCACCTTATCACCATGCTCATAATACGTTGAACGTGAGCGTAAAAGAAGGCGCTCTGCATCAGTAGTTGTTATGAGATCAAATTCCGTCTGTAATTCAACTCGATCTTTGTGTACATTGGGAGAGAGACAAATGGCTAATTGCTGATCTATTTTTTTTTATCTTGCACGATATCTTTAATTTTGGCAGAACGAGTTTTATTTAACTGCGCAAAATAAGAGATGATTTGGCCCCGTAGGTAGGCTTTTAATGATTCCCACAACAGAGAACAAGAGATGGGTTCATAGTCGTTTGTGCATATGAGAAAAGAAGGAATATTCCTTAATGCGGGGGTTATAGAATCCCCAGGGGTCAACGCAGCCTTTCTTGGACATGAAGTCAGAAAGAGTTTTTGACATGAGTGATGCGGTCAGCGTTTTAGGAGAAGAACGATCTAGACTGGGATCTACAACGAGGTTCATATCCCCTCCAAATATAAGCAGGTTATTATGCAGTGACGGAAGACATTCAAAAAGCTTGTTCATGAAGTGTGGGTTATCAAAATGTGGGGCAATTGACAAACAATACAGGAACATGAAACCGCGTGCCTGAGATAATTAAATATCTGCCATTGTCATCCGCTATACACTTGGAAGATGTGAAATTAACAGACTTACCCATTAAAATGGCAACCCCTCTAGACTTAGAGTTGGAGTTTGAATGGAACACCTCAGAAACCCATGGACACTTAAGCCTGACCTGGTCTGTGGAGCGCATATGGGTTTCTTGTAGAAACATTAAGTCATTTTAGATGAGCAAATACCCTGGATCTCTTCAAGGGGCTCCCCATACCTTTAATGTTCCAGCTTACAAACTTCACTGGTGAGCCAGGAGCGATTCCTAAATTGTCTCGTCATCCGGTGAATTAAACTGCCTCTCGGTACCGCCATGGGAAATGCGGAGTCGCGCTGGGTAAAGCAGACCAAAACGTATCCCCGGTATCTCACGGAGCTGACGGCGGACATCATTGAAGGCGGCACGGGCTGTCCTCGAGGTGTGGTCAGGGAATATGGAGACAACAAAGTCACCGATCTTGATCCGTAGTTGGGCTCTGGCTCTCCGCAAGATATCAGCACAGTCCGCATGGTAGTGAAGTCGGGTAATTATGGTGCAGGGGCGCTCGCCAGGTCTCGGCTTCGGCTGGAGGGCGCGGTCCAGAAGTGGCTCTTTCTCCAGCTTAAAAGCCTCTTTAAGCTGAGTGGAAATAGCGGCAGTTGTGTTGGTTGTTTCTTCCGGTACACCCACGATCCTTACGTTTTTACGCCGTGATCTGGCCTCGAGATCTTCGCACTTATTATCCACTCTCTCCAGTTCAGCAGACAGGTGCTCCACTTTAGCCTGCAGTGTAGAGATGTCATCAGTGCAGGTCGAGAGCGAAGTTTCCATTTCCCCTACGGTAGATTTCAGGGAACTCACATCAGACTTGATATTCGTAATACTGACACTTAAATCCGCCATCACTGTTTATAGCTCTGCCTTGATGGATGATAAGTTGTCCTTCAGGGCCTCATGGAGCTCAGTTTTAAAAACAGCCGCCATCTCAGTACGGAGTGAAGCGAGCATCTCCTCCTTGAAATCGGGGGAGACAGCGGGCCTCGCAGCTCCACTGCGAAGGGAGGAGGGATCACTCGGAGGCGAGGATGCAGCATGGGGAGCAGGCCTCTGAGACGGGCGGACAAATTATTTGTACTTTTGGCTTTAAAAAGGCATTTTGGTCATCAAAAAGTCGAGAATAAACTGTTAAATACTCTTACACCAAGAACTATCTCATAACTAATATGCCTGTAATCACATTTCAGAGCATATTGCAGGAGCTCCTAAAACTTGCGTCTTACTCCATCAATCACTCAGCCAGCAACCTCTAGGTTAATATTGCTAGTTTCCTTGAAGACACACTTTATTTTTCAGTCTAATAGTCCTTATCTTCTAAAATGTTTCATGTGAACCATGTTGTCACGGTCTGTCTGTCTCTGGTTTCCTGTTTTATTTTGAAAAGTGTTCACCCCCGTCTTGTCTGTTGATTCCTGTCTCTGGCCCTTTCTCATTTCATCAAATCCCCCTCCTCGACTCCTCGACTCATCGGTCCTCCGGTAGTGACCCGGAAATGAATTTCAGCGCGCCATGTTGAAGGACATCTCATTTCTCTAAATGCACTTCGAGGACCGAGGACCGAGCGTCGAGGAGGCTCTCTGGAGGAGCTATAACCGAGGATACACTGATGGGTCCTCCACGGTCCTCCACGGCTGCTTCGTGGATGCATTTCCGGCAACAGAGATGTTTCAAAGACTCGTGACGTACGGCCGGACTTATCTCAGCCAATGACAGCTCTGCATGCATCCCCTGGATATTATTTTAGAAACTGCTTTCATCGCGACGCGATGTTTACAGTGAGAACAGCTGTGAGATCCGTGCAGAAAGCAGAGCAGTGTGTATAATATATATCACTCAGTAGAACAGGCCTACTCTCTTTGCTTTAGTTTAGTAGATATCTACAAACAAAGAGTCCATATGTTTCTAAAACCATTTAGTGCTTCACAATAAAATACACAACGGCTGTAGCCTGTTTGAGGAGCTGTATATGCGTGTGTGTGGTACAGTGTGTGGTGTAGGTGTGTGTGGTACAGTGTGTGCGTCGATGCAGCAGACAGACAGGTGTCAGTTGGTTTGGTGTCCTCTGCTTACTTTAAATACTTGTAAATAAAACTTTTGGCCCGTAATTTATTTTCCACATTGTAGCGACGAGAGGGGAGAGGATATATCCAGTCTGATAGTGTTACGTTATTTTGAGAGTGCTCTGCTTGATTCTGAAATTGTATATATTTATATAATATATATATATATACATATATATGTGTGTGTGTGTGTGTGTCCGCATCTGTAGCCTGTTATTGTCTCATGACACCGCACTGTGAATGAATCAAAGTAAATATATAAGTCGTCATGAACACATCTGTCCATCAGACAGAGGCTGCTGCCTCCTGTCATCATTAATGGACGTCTCTTTAAAATGACCGCTCAGAGGAGAGGAGTTCTCATTTCTCTAACCGCCTGCTGCTTCCCCTCCTCTCTCCTCGGTTCCCCTCCTCGGCTCCTCTGCTCTCATCTCCTGTGGGCGGGACTAAGTATCGAGGATAGGAGTCGAGGAGGGGAGTTCGAGAAATGAGAAAGGGCCTCTGTGTCTGCCCTCCTGTGTCTGATTTCCTGATCGTGTTCACCTGGTGCCTCTGTGTTTTCTCCTCCCTCCTCACCTGTCTCTTGTTTCTTCGATTAGTCCTGTGTGCATTTAGGTTTGTTTTTTCCTGTTAGTCTTTGTGAGATCCTTGTTTGTCTTGACTGTTTTCACTGGGAAGAGTTATGCTGTTTCTTTAGCCTTGAAATACAGGTATTTTCTGTTTAAATCTGCATTTGGGTCCTGCCTGCTTCACTCAACCCTGACACATGTTGAATAAATATTGTGACGTGGCTATATTTTTGCATTTGCAGATATACACAGTTCCTTCCAAGACAACAACATGGCCACATGGGGTTAAGAACAAACCTGGCTGATGTCAGAACAGTTACATGATCACCCTTTTATTGGAGCAGGCAGTAAAGAAGAACCATCCCAGCCAGCTCCTGATCAGACTTCATCTTCCCCCAATACCCTCTGACCTGAGGGAACCGATCTGTGAGGATGGAGCCCGTCCTGGCCCAGCTAAGCCTTGTTTTCAGGCCAATGACCGCAGACGTGTGCTCCCTTTGAGCTGTAGCCACCTCCTTATTGTCACTGCTGTAGCTGTAGGTGTTTCTGTGTTGAACACTGGAGGGGTGGCAGGCGCGCAGCAGCAGGAGACGAGAGATAAAGATGAGGGGGAACAATAGGCCTTGTAGAGCGTTGGATGTGTCCCCGTGTTTCTCTGGCAGCGGGGACACAGGTGGAGATGGTTGTCATCAGTGCTGCAGTATTATAAGAACCTTCCTCCTCTGGGTGTTTGGGTGTCAAAAGCGGTGTTGTTGGAATATCAGTTGTATCTGGGCCTGCAGAGGGGCGGGATAATGCTCTCTCCTGGGGGAGATAACACTGTTATGTTTAAATGTCCTTCCTTCTAAAGTAAGAGTTTTTCTGTAATTTAACTCCCTGAGTTAATTTTGTTTTTTTGTGACTTAAACGTATCAAAACGTCACTACAGCGGTCCACATCACACGCAGTCTAGAGGGCAATTACAAATTATGCCATTTTACATCTTATTTTGTTTAACTTCCGAAAAATGTTTATCCATTCGTCATTTGGCATAATGGTGTAAAATAAGGACATTTCAGTAATCCTAGATTAAAACGTGTCAAAGACACTCATTTGAGTGTCAGTGTTTGAAGTACAGGACACATCTGCATGGGAGAGAAAAGGCTTCTCTATTGGAAATTCAAATACATCTCCACTGCTTTGATAAGCAGCATGCAGTCGGTATAAAGTGTTCTGATGTTGATGTCTCTCCGTGGATTTTCCTCTTCATTAACAGCGGCGGCTCGGCCACTGGTTACCACGGCGATGTGATTCCCAGTGGCAGGAGTCTCGGGCTCACTGTACTTCGCTGTGGGACCATCACATTAATTATGCTAAACAGCAGTTAAAGCAGGAGGTGGGGGGGCTGCATGAGCTGCATTGTTTCCCTGAGAAATAAACGGACAGGCCGGTGGCGTTCACAGATCACAGCCGGCAGTCGCTGTAGCCACCGCACGAGCAGTCAGAGCTCAGGTCGAGCTTTTTAAACAGGGTTGGAGGGCAGATATATTATCATGAATCATGGCCACTCATGGTGAGGAAGGGTAGCGTGTGGCACAATCAACCTTGTTACATGAAAAAAAAACATGTTTAACAACGTGTTTCTGTTGGATTAACATCCATAAATTGCTGGAGACAGAAAGAGACCAGCAGAAACACATTGCTGTTAGGAGGACACATATTTAATTGTACATATGATGAGTATACATATGTATGTACAGTCTGAGAGTATGTAGGGAATATACATACAAAAAAGTACATGTAATCAACATTAAAACCCTTTTTAAAAAGGAGAACATGTCAAATGTACCTGTATAAAAAGGAAAGAAAACGGAAAAGAGCTGTAAGAAGTCATCAACTAATCTGAGAAAGGGTCTGTTATATTAGCATTAATGATAATTCCAGGGTTAAATAGAATCACACCAGTGGAATTAATACAATGATGAATATATAAGCTTGCACAGGCAGAAGTAACTCTGTATTCTGCTTTGCTGAACATGACACATGCATTGTGGTTGTTGAGAGTATTACCAATGGTGAACCTTTTAGAAAACGGAGAGCCAGAGAGTCCAAAGGCTCTGCAGAATTCCGGTGTTTGTGAAAAGTAAAGTAAAAAGACTCACGTAAGTGATGAGCATTCTCTCCCGCTCAGCTACAATTCCTTTGTGCTTTGGTATCAGTACGTACTTACACGAGCAACGAGGCTTGCTAGTTATTTTTCTTCCCAGCCAATAAAAGACAAGGAGATGCGAGGTGAGCTAAAGTTAAATTCAACTAATTTAGCTAGCTAGCTGGTTGGGGTAATACAGTATATTGTGCAAACGTGACCTCAGCGGTTGATATTTAGAGAAAGTTATCACAACATTCAAAGACAGTAAACCGATAGAGAGAGAGAGAGGGAGGGAGAGACAAAGAGATCACCTTCAATCCCCACTTTGTCCTTTGTGTCCCTCTCCTGTACTCCCCCTCCTTAATTTTCCTCCCAGAGTCTCATTTTTCTTTCAGCACTCTATCTGGCTGGTATAGCCCTCGGCCTCATGTTGGGATCTCCTATAGTGACCATCTTCAATAAATGTCTTCATTCATTAGCAGAGTCTAATAGACTACATGCAGAGTCACTTCCGCATTGTACGTCGTACTGCCCAACTGTTTCCGGCCAACCCAGTCTCACAGCATTTTGTGTTATAGTCACGACATTTAATATATTGATTCGTGTTCACCAACACTATTTTCCCCTTTTTTCGTGCCACACAGAAGAATTTAAAAAGCAATGTATTTCTATTGGCTCCTCTGTTGTTTCCCCGACTCAGACTGCAAGGAATCTGGGTGTGATCCTAGATAACGACCTGTCGTTTACTGCAAACATCGCTGCTACAACCCGCTGCTGCAGATACACGCTTTTCAACATCAGGAAGATACGCCCCCAGCTGACCCAGAAATCGACGCAGGTTCTGGTCCAGGCTCTCGTCACCTCACGCCTAGACTACTGCAACTCCCTCCTGGCTGGTCTACCTGCATGTGCCATCCGACCTCTGCAGCTCATTCAGAATGCAGCGGCTCGTCTGGTCTTCAACCTTCCAAAATGTTCCCACACCACGCCGCTCCTCCGCTCGCTTCACTGGCTTCCGGTAACGGCTAGAATTCACTTCAAGACACTGGTACTTGCGTACCATGCTGCGAATGGATCTGGCCCTTCCTACATCCAGGACATGGTTAAACCGTACACCCCAGCACGTGCACTCCGCTCTGCATCAGCCAAACGGCTCGCTGCACCCTCACTGCGAGGGGGACCCAAGTTCCCATCAGCTAAAACATGTGGGTTTGCTATCCTGGCCCCAAAATGGTGGAATGAGCTCCCCATTGAAATCAGGACCGCAGAAAGCTTACACACCTTCTGGCGCAGACTGAAAACTCATCTCTTTCGACTCCACTTCGAGCGATAGAATGACTAACAAAGAACTACAAACAGAGCACTTATATACTAATAAAGGTCTGGCTTATCTACAGCCAGTTGAGTAGCACTTGAAACGATTGGCTCTTTGAAACCTGATGTACTTATATGATTCTGTTTTCTTCAAGGTTGTGTCTTCCTGGTCGAATGTACTTATTGTAAGTCGCTTTGGATAAAAGCGTCAGCTAAATGCAATGTAATATTGGTAGTATGTTTCGTGCCTGCCTGCAACACGTCTTTTTGTCCGGTCGGGTCTTGGAAGACCGGAAGCTGTGGGGTTCATAAAAACATGTTCTTACTCAATATCAAGCCACGATTATTGTTTTTATTTTAAATCGTATACAGTAATGTCGGACTTTTTTTGCTGTCTGTGAGGAAAAGAAATGGGGCTCAGAGCCTCAGAATACTGAAATCTGTATTTGTTTAAATCTTTTTTTCCTTCTCATTTGTTATTATTTTCTAAATAACACACTGTTATTTACTCAACAATAACACACAATTATCCTTGTTTTTATTTATTTGTTTGATTCCATAATCGCTGGCTTATTTGGCGTCCGTCAGGAACTGAATTTCCAAATAAAAATAACCGGAAACAGACGTAGGCCAATGAGACATTTCGAGCATCATTGCCATACACAGCCACTGCACTGATTACCCAAGATCCTCAGCTCTGGTTTAAGCTCGGTGATTGCATGTTTTAGCCGCAATGCACGTTGGGATGTGGTGTTAATGAGATATGAAATCCGAAAAACATTTCGGAGTTTAGGATGGTCGAAGACACTACATTACCCACAATCCCCAGCTATCGTTTGGGACTGCAGTCCCTGTGATTAATCTTCAAGCTCTGGGATTCGATGTTGGAGTGGCAGTGCGCCAAGCGTCAAACAGCTCTTTGAAATGGAACACAACCACGGCAGACTATCCAAAACTATGTGGTGTGTGGCTTTGTCCTGCTAGGGTCACTCCTCATCTAACAAATGTGGAAAAACAAAGAGATTAGATTAATTCACTGGCTTATACTTATAGAATAATATTGGACTATAAATGAATAATATTACACCAAATAAATAAGTAAACACATGTATATTCATTCACATTCACATTTAGAAAATGTAACTCCAAAAAGACAAGTAACACTATTTAGCATTTTGGCTAATCATTCCCGTTGGCTAAGCTAACACTGTGATGCAGTTCCACCAAACACAAAAGTAATATATAAAAAGGATAATATTGGACTATAAATGAATAATATTACACCAAATTGTTAAGTGTAAGTATTAATATGTCTGCATGTCTGCACTATAACTGTTCCACAGTAAGAGGGCGCTATAGGTGTAAGGAGGCGCAGCTATTGTAGTTGACGTCAGGTATAAGGGATTGTTCCCTCCCTTTCTATCTCTCTCTCTAACTCTCATGGAGAGCAGGTCAAGTGGTGCAATGCATATATGAAAATAAACCACGCCAGTTAAGGTTAAAGAAGACCTCGTCGTCATGACCAGTTTATTGCTATACATGTGACTGTCAGCAGGTTATGGGCCCAGATCACGGAAGAGCGAAATAACGATAGCTAGTTAGCTGAAAGGTTTAGGCTAGTTTAGCGGCGGGAAAACCGCGGGACGCTAAAGCTAAGCTAACGGGCAGCTAAGCTAAGCTACAATCAAAAGATGGCGACCAGAGGCAGAAGCAAGTGGCCCACGTGTGACGGAAGGGCAGTAGAATACGAGCTCTGGGAAGAGCGGATGTTGTGCTGTATGCACGGAGTGGGGCTGAAAAAGACAATTTTGACGGGCCTCGCGGGAGAAATAACGGAGGCCGCGCGAGCCCTGGATACTAAGCTGAACGCTGAAGCATACTGCGAACTAACACCACTCCTAGACAACACAAGCTTGGGGCTGATATTCCTGGACACAAAGGACAAAGGCCGAGAGAGTCTAAAAGTGTTAAGAGAACACTACATCGGAAGAGGTAGGCCCCGGATTGTATCCCTGCATTGACCGCATGTATCCCTGCATTGACCGCACTGAAGAAAGCTAACACAGAGACTGTGACTGAATACGTCATCAGGACGGAGCAGATCATCACGGCGCTCAAAAGTGCAGGAGAAGCACCAAGTGATGGACTAATGATGGCAATGGTTATGAGGGGACTACCGGAGATGTATAAACCGTTCACACTGTTGGTGACGCACGGTTCAGCGGACATGTCGCTAGGGGAGTTCAAGGCCAAGTTGCGAAACTTCGAGGCCTCAGAAGACTCAGACCTGGTCGCCGAGAAGGTGGGAGAAAGGGTAATGAAGGCCCGGGCAGTGCCAAAGAAAAAGACCAGACCCCCGACGGAGATGGCGTGTTGGCGATGTGGAGAAAAGGGTCACCGAAAAGATAATTGCACAACAACTGTTTGGTGTAGTTTCTGTAAAACTGTGGGACACGCAGACAGAGTGTGTAGAAAGAAGCGCGAACAGAGCGCTCGGTACGCGCACGTGCAAGATGGCGGCTGTGGACAAGATGGCGGCAGCGGTGGATGTGAGGCGAGTCGAGACGATGCCCGGAGAGCAGCGGGAAGAGAGGACTTCACCTTTGGGGCGCAGACAGCATACGCCAGCCGGTCAGCACAGCAGGCCTAAAGGAAGGGACTGATCGTGGACACAGGTGCGTCGTCCCACATTATCAACGACAGGAACCGATTCAAGAACTTTGACAGCACCTTCAAGCCGGAGAGACACAGCATGGAGCTGGCAGACGGGAAGCGCACTTTCGGGTTGGCGCACGGGAGAGGAGACGCACATAGACAGTGAGGGGCGCCGGTGTACAGTGACGTTGAAGAACGCCCTCTACATACCCTCGTTCCCACAAGAACTATTTTCTGTAAAATCTGCTACTGCAAATGGTGCCAAGGTGTTCTTCAATGAAGGTAACGATGTTCTTGTGGAGCCTGACAGCACGAGATTTAACATTGAGGTGTACAAGAGAATGTATTATCTACAAACAGAATGTAATGAAAATGATGTGTGTAATGTCAGTCATGATATTCAGACATGGCATGAGATCATGGGTCATTGTAAATACGAGGATATACTGAAGCTGCAGGCGGTAACAGTAGGCATGCACATTAACGGTGACAAAACATAGACCTAACAAAGAATGTGATGTGTGTATAAAGGGATAATGTATAAATGTGTTTGTTTACTTTCTCAAAGCAAAGAGTGACGCACTTCAGGCCACAGAGAAATTCCTTGCAGATGTAGCTCCGTATGGCAGCGTAAAATGCCTCAGGTCCGACAACGGAACAGAGTTTACAAATAGAGAGTTTCAGTCACTGCTGAGAAGGAGCAAGATCAGACACGAGACGTCCAGTCCTTACTCCCCGTACCAGAACGGGATAGCTGAGAGGGAAGGGCACACTCTTTTCGAAATGACTAGGTGTAAGCTAATAGACGGTAACTTACCCAAGAGTCTATGGCATTATGCGGTCCAAGAAGCAGCTTACACCAAAAATCGGTGTTTTAACAAGCACACGTGCACCACCCCATATACAGCACTGACAGGAAAAAGGTGTGATCTAGCCAGGATGCACAAGTTTGGGTCAGTGTGTTAGGCTTGCCAACAGGACAGAGGAAAACTTGAGTCCAGGTGTGAGAAAGGATTTTTGTAGGGCATGACAAGGGCAGCCCCGCTTTTCTAGTCTATTATCCCGGTAAGGGGAAAGTGCAAAAGCACAGGTTAGTAATGTTATTGTCTCCAAGACAACATGTGAGAACGAGACACAGACACAGGAGCCAGAGCTGGACTCCAGAGTAGGGTGTGAGAAAAGAGAGACGCCACAACCTAGTGTACTGAGCACAGACATGCAGACAGACGGTCAACAGCCACCGGAGGATGATGGCGAGAAGCACCCTAGGGTGACGTCATGTGCCTCATGCAGTGGGAGATATCCCCCCCAGGAACATAAGCCCCCAAAGTATCTGAAAGACTATGCCCAGAGAGAAAGTGACGAGGATGACAGTACACTTACCAGCATAGATTACTGCTACAGAGTAGTGAGTGGTGTACCTCAGACCTTTAATCCTTAAAGACCGAGCGAGCCGCCCGCGGCTTCAAAGGGGTAGCGTTCTAAAATGCTTAATAACTTTTTAACCGCTAATCCTATCCTTCTGATTTAAAAAGTGAGGTAAAGCGGCGATCCTAGGCTTTTCGCTGGTATCACTCATGGGTATCACTATGTCCTTCCGGGATTCAGAGGCTCCGACGTGATCGGGGCAACGTCATCACATTGTAGAGCCTTGATTCGTCAGGGAGACCCACGCAGCCCCTCCGTCTGAGCCAAACAGCAAAGGTTTTAGACTAAGTCCCCTCCCCTACCATCCTCTCGACCAATCAATATAGGTTGCTGTGTATGTTTTTGGTGGCGGGAGATAAACAAACTGAGACGAGAGAGTAATACAAAAGAAGAGTAATTTTGCCAGCGTAAGATAAATAAATACAACACGAGATATCTAGATACAGTCACACACATACACATACATACATATACACACACCCCAAGACAAATTCAAACCAACATGTCAAAACGGCGTTACACTACGGAAGAAGCCATAGCATTTATTTTGTCTGGCGGACCGCTTAGCGATGCAGCAGTGGATTCCTCAGATTCTGAAGCTGACAGCTGGCGTGATGAAGAGGAGTATGATCACGGGATTGATCCCTTCGAAGATAAAAAGTGAGTAACTTTGCTTACATCTTATTGTTTGTGTTGCATTTATCGGTTGTTATTTCTGTATAACGCAGAAAATAATTCGTCCTAAGAGTTTTTATAATGGATGGCCATTTGCCGTAATTGTGTCATAAAGTTAAGTCCTGTGCTCAAGATTCACTATCAATAGAGGCTACTATTTATTTCGGTAAAAAAACGTCAAGCAATACCTTTCATTAATTGCCTCATTCCGCTTTCCCTCTTTGGTTGTT
Organism: Champsocephalus esox; assembly: GCA_036324585.1. NCBI lineage: Eukaryota > Metazoa > Chordata > Actinopteri > Perciformes > Channichthyidae > Champsocephalus > Champsocephalus esox. The sequence goes on from CM070484.1 coordinate 590,464, forward strand.
TGTTATAAGGTCTAATGTTATTATATTCATTGCATTACAATTCAGTTACTGATTCCATCAACTAGTAATATTAGCAGAGGGATAAAGTGTGAATCAAATCAAAAGTTGAGACTGTGTTTAGAAAATAGATAGGATGACACTAGAGAAATAAAAGCAATAAAGGAAATAAAATAAATGCAGACATTTATATCTGTATATTTTCCTCCCTTTTATTTGAGTCCAGAGGCTGAGAGAGGGGATGCACAAGCCACTGTCCCCATCAGTAGGCCTCCTTCAAACCGAGAGGGAAAAAAATGTGGCCAGGAGGGTGCAGCATCCAGAAAGAAGGCCAAACCAGTGCCAGCCCCCCTGACAGTGAAAGGGAGAGGAAGAGGAAAAGGGAAAAAACATCTCTGACCCCAGAAGAGCCAGGAGCTGTTTGGAACAGACCTGAGGTGCCAGATACTGCCCAACAACTACCACACTTTTGCCCGAAAAGAGCCCCTGGAGTCCAAGGTTTTGTTGGTGTGGAGTATACTCCTGCACAAATATTTAGACATTTTTTTAACAACCAAGCTGTAAATATCATCTGCAAGAACACAAACAAAAATGCTGAAAAGGAGCAGGCTAAGGGGAAAAAGTTTGTTTGGGAAGAGCTAAACCCGGTAAAATTCCTCATGTATGTCGGCCTTATGATGTTCATGGCACTTCTAAAACTGCCAAAAGTAAGAGACTACTGGAGGAAGGGATCACATCTAAGTGTTCTCTTTCCTGCTTATGTCATGACAAGAGACAGGTTCATGGCAATCAGCAGAGCTGTACACCTGAGCGACCCAGACCATGATTTGGCAAATGACCGGAAAAAGGACACCCCAGAGTACGATCCACTCCATCGCCTAAAACCACTTCAAGCCACCATAAAAGAGGCATGCAAGGCAATGTGGCAGCCTAGGAAAGAAATTTCAATTGATGAACGGATGGTGGCCACAAAAGCCAAAATTGGACTGAGGCAGTACATGTAAGCCAAGCCAACTAAGTGGGGTGTGAAGCTGTTTGTGTTAGCAGACTCCAGCAATGGGTATACCATAGATTTTTCCATCTATACTGGAAAGAGCCGCTTCATTTCAGGGCAGGGTCTCTCATATGATGTTGTCAGCGGCCTCATGGATAATTCCTACTTGGGGAGAGGTTACCATCTTTTTGTAGACAATTTCTACACCAGCCCAAAACTTTTTACTGACCTATTTGCAAGGGGTTTTGTGGCATGTGGTACATTCCGCGACAATCGGAAAAACGTGCCTAAATCAAAATTGAATGCGCTAACCTCAAAGAGCCCCAGGGGCTCAATGCGATGGCTCAGAGAGAAGGAGCTTTTGTTTGTGAAGTGGATGGATACGAGAGAGGTGTCAGTGTGCTCTACAATACACCAAGCCTTCAATGGAGACACTGTCCCCAGGAACGTGTATGCTAAGGAAACGGGGAAATGGCAAAAACAAAACATCATGGCACCTCGTTGTGTGGTTGAATATAATAAATACATGGGTGGGGTGGACTTGTCAGACCAGCTCATCCAATACTATTCAGTCCACAAGAGGTCCAACAGGTGGTACAGGACACTGCTGTACCACTTTATAGACATTGCTGCAACCAACAGCTATATTCTGCACAAGGAGATGTGTCTGTCCTCAGGGTCAGTGGCCATGTCCCACGCCCAGTTCATGGAGGAGCTGTCTGCAGAGCTGTGTGGAGTCCCAATTGGCAGCTTTGTGCCACCCAAAGGGGCACAGTGCTTGCCAGAGTTAATATCCTGTGTAGAGGAGGAGGAGAAGGAGGGAATTGACTCATTTGCGAGACAGAGGTCGGGAGACACGGCAACAAAAGGTCGGCGAAAATGTGTGCTCTGCAAAAAACGTTCCATTTGGAAGTGTGCGCGGTGTGATGTGACACTGTGTCTTGTGGCTCACAGAAATTGCTTCAGCAAGTGGCATAGCAGCCGCACGTAAAACATTTCGATTGACTGAATCAAGTCTGATTGTAATTTAATGTAAATAATTTAAAAAATGTTGATACATTTCCTTTCCTCTTTGTATATTTTTCTAATATTTTGTTTATAGTTTGAAGATCATTTGCTCTTTGTACATTTGCACTTTCTATATATTTCTAACACTTTGTTTATAGTTTCAAGATAATTTGCACTTTGTATCTCCAGCATCTGGAATTTGTTTCACTGTTTGTGTTTGTATTGAAATGTTCAAATGATAATATATTTCTCTGAAACAAGTTATTTTTGTTGCAATGTCATCTGTTATGGTTTAATTTGTTACTCTCAACCTTTTTTTGACAGAAGAAACATGATCAGTCATTTAAATATAGAAATACATTTCGTTTTAATTATTCCATATTATCCTAGGCATTTTTCAGTGAAAAACGCCTAGGATAATATGGAATAAATAGCTGTAACTTACTCAGGGAACATAATATGCAGATGAAATTTCATTTGAAAGCCTAAAACATCTAAATGCAGCTTTGTAAATAATAAAAAAGAAAATTCCTATGTTCCTGTCGGAGTAAACAGTAAAAAAAAACACAACATTTGTAATGGCCTTTTTGAAAAACTGGTAAAGTCAGCCATTATCACACAAAGTTAAGGTAACATTTGGACTTTAAATTAACCAGACTTGAACTTGAGGTTCTCCTGAATCAAATGAGGTAAGGCACTTGATGCTGACTGCTAGAAAAGGTTAGAACAGGTTAGGAGAAACAAATAAATACAGGAGAGTCAGGCAGGCGAAAATTCCGTCTAGGTCTTTAAGGGTTAAAGAGGCCATGATATCCCCCGAGTCTGGAAAATGGGAGAGAGCGATGGATGAGGAGATGAGGTCTCTGGAGGACAATCATGCTTTTACTCTAACAAAGTTACCCGAGGGTAGACAGACAGTGGGAGGCAAGTGGGTGTACTCAATCAAGGAGGGTATTGAAGGGCACGACAGGTACAAGGTCAGGTTTATAGCTAAAGGCTACAGTCAGTGGGAAGGAATAGACTACGGTGAGACATTCTCCCCTACAGCTAATCTGACCAGTGTACGGGTAGTTATGCAGAAGGGAGCCGAAGACGACTTGATTTTACACCAGATGGATGTGAAGACAGCCTACCTGCACGCACCCATTGATAGGGACATATATATGGAACAACCTGAAGATTACGAGAAGAAAGGAGAGAAGCTAGTGTGCAATCTAGAAAAATCCATTTACGGCCTGAAACAGTCTGGGCGAAATTGGAACGAGATGCTTCATACATGTCTAATTGAAGATCACTTCATACAGAACCCAGTAGACCCCTGTGTTTACACAAAGGCGTCAAAAGAGTCAGGAAAAGTGATAATTGTGATTTGGGTGGATGATTTGATCTTCGCAGCAGACAATACTAGAAACCTAGAGCAGGTGAAAGGTATGCTCTCCACCAGATTCAAGATGAAGGACCTGGGCAGGTTAAAATATTTTCTAGGCATGGACTTCGAACAGTCTGCCAGTTGTGTAAAAATATCCCAGAAGAGATATGTGGAAAAGATCCTGAATCGTTTTGACATGCAGGAGTGTAGAACTAGGGAAACACCATGTGATCAAAAGCTAGACTACAATGAGGATGCACACAAATTGACGGATGTAAAAATGTATAGAGAAGCTGTAGGCAGCCTCATTTATTTGACAACATGTACTCGCCCTGACCTATGTTTTGTAGTGAGTAAGTTATCACAGCATTTTGCTGATCCCACAGAAGAGCACTGGATGACAGCAAAACATGTTTTCCGTTATCTGAAAGGTACAGCAGATAAACAGCTTTGTTTCAGGAAGAGCAGCGAGGGCTTAGGGCTTCAAGCCTATAGTAACGCAGATTGGGCGGCAGACGCCACAAACAGAAGTACCATAGGGTATTGTGTGAGTATGGGTACAGACAGCTCAGTGGTTTCATGGAAAACAAAGAAACAGTCCACAGTGGCACTATCAACTTGTGAAGCCGAATATATGGCTCTAGCCTTGACAATACAGGAATGTATTTATCTGGAACAACTGCTCGAAGGAATGGATGCCTATGTATATAAGAAAACTGTTGTTTATGAAGACAACCAGGGAACCATTGCACTTGCCAGAAACCCTGTGTGCCGACAGAGGTGTAAACATGTGGATATAAAATATCACTTCATTAGATCTGTCATCAGAGAAGACAAGATGACACTGGTTTACTGTCCTACAGACGCTATGACCAAGCCTGTCTCCAAACTGAAATTGAACAAATATGCAGGGGTCATGTTCGGTGTGTAAAATATTGCCTGCCATGTTCTTTTGATGTTTTGAACTGTTATTTTTCTTGGAACAGTTGTACAGTATACATGTCATTCATCAGTGGGAGTGTTAAGTGTAAGTATTAATATGTCTGCATGTCACTGCACTATAACTGTTCCACAGTAAGAGGGCGCTATATGCGTAAGGAGGCGCAGCTATTGTAGCTGACGTCAGGTATCAGGTATAAGGGATTGTTCCCTCCCCTTCTATATCTCTCTCTAGCACTCATGGAAGGCAGGTCAAGTGGTGCAATGCATATATGAAAATAAACCAAGCCAGTTAATGCTAAATAAGACCTCGTCGTCATGACCAGTTTATTACGATACATGTGACTCTGTCAACACAAATAAATAAGTAAACACATGTATATATTCATTCACTGGCCATTCATTTAGAAAATGTAACTCAAAAAAGACAAGTAACACTATTTAGCATTTTGCCTAATCATTCCTGTAGCTTCTTGGCTAAGCTAGCACTGTGACGCAGTTCCACCAAAAACATAAGTAATATATAAAAACAGATAGATTACATACCTTTCCCGTGGTGGAAGTTCAACATCTGAGTCACTACTGTCCGGATCCAGGTCTGGCTGGAGGAGATCTTCATCATCCGACGAAGAGTCATCTGATATGATCAAACCCCCGCTATCGTCAGCTAGCATCTCTAGCACCTGCTCGGTGGTGAAGCTCTCCCTTCTGGCTGCCATTATTTGCTAAAATGGAAAGAGGATACACAAGAAAAAGATCTAAAAGCAAATAAATCAACGTCCTTGAAATGTGCTCTGTTACCTGTTACCTGCTATCGGTGCTGCGTGCTGCGGTGCGGTCTTGCTGCGTAATGCGTAATGGAGCCGGAGCGGGCGTAGTTTATACTACGCAGGATCATATATTTGGAACCCATTGGTCTATGTGGGTGATTGACACCTTTAGAGCCAATAGAATCGAGTGACAGTTAGTAAGTCCCGCTAAACAGTTACGTCAAGTAGAGAGAGGTTTGGGTAAACAGCACGTGAGACAGCATTAGCTCGGGACTGCAACACTTTATACCTACTCTGCTGCCATGAATGTAATGATAGGTTATCAGGAACAATTCTAAAGTGACTAAGAGACATTGGATTAACTTTAAGAGTTTTTTATTCCCTTGAACATGAGCTTTGATCACAAAACGGCAACGGTAAGACATAATTATTGTTATGGTTTTGAAAACTGTTGTTTTTTTAATTCTCTGTTCTGGCTGCTAGCTCAGTGAGTTCGTGTACTACAGTGATGATACTTACAACAAAATAATCTGTGGATTATCAGCTTTCAGATGTTATGTAGTTTGTGCAGAACATATTAAGTTTCAAAGATCGTTTTTGCTAGTTAGCACCGGAAGTAGCATCTTCCCGTTTTAGCTAAGGGCTAATTCTAATGCTTCTTGTGAGACTTGTGTTTTGTTTCGGTAAAATTGGTTCGTAGCGTCAGTTAACTGAGATTCTTCTCGTTAATCTGGTATAACACATTAATAGGTTTTTAAATATAAAGATGCCCTGAGACACATTGTCGTGAAAAAAAACAGGCTTAACAGGTTAATAAATGGGTCAAAATCGCTTGTGTCCATAGAGATGTAGCACCTTATTTCAGACTCCAGCTTACAGCTTCCTGCCTACTACCTGCCTAAGACCAGTGTTGAGGAATATTAAGCCCTCCCACTATTTTCCAAGAGGGCGTTGCCAGATTTTCAATTTCAGGTTTTAACCAGGAGATGGCGCTTCATTCACAAATACAGAAAGACAAGTTTCAGCACTTTCAGTTGTGTTTTGAAGAGCATTTGAACACATCAATATTGTAGATCAAATAAAGTATATCTAATCTTGTAATTCAATAATATATAGTCTTTACATATCAAATAATCATAATAATAATAATAATGTTAATGTTTACATTACACTTCATTATTTGTTATGCTCCTACTTTTACCTTTACAATCGTTTGCTTTAATATGCTGTATATTTTTTGTAATTGTTTGTGTTTGCTTCCTCCTGCTCCCTTTTGGACACATACTGTATGATTTATTATTAATATGAAGATATTATTAAGATAAGATAAGATGTTACTTTATTGATTGAACATTTTAGTTTAGAATGTGCTGTTCCACGGTAATTCAGAAGGCTCACAGGTCACATTCCGACCATTATTTAAAACAATACTGTAGGTGCTTTCCCACCGTCTACAGTTTGATTTGTATAGAAGGAGCTCTGTGGCTGAATGGCTAGCGATTAGGTGTGGCGCATTTGTCATTAGGTGATCAGAGCTAACTGCCTGCCGTCAGATTTCATTTAAAAAACAGGTCTAATTTTAAGACTATTTCTGCGCTCATAAAGAATGATAAGAATAAGAATAATGCATATTGAACTGGTTTAATTAATTAGTGAGTTTATTTAACACTAGAACCGCCAATCGGGTCAATTTGTGTGATGTGTGTTGTGTGTGTGCAATGTAACTTTTTTTCAATAAAATATTAAAGTCTCCCAGTCCGTGACTTTTCCTCAAAGTGTGTTATGTAGCACCCTATGTTGTTAAAAATTGCATTCTAATCGCGGGATTTGACGGTTTTAGGTAGGCCTATACAAAAACCTCTGGCGATTCTAGTGTTAAGGTAATTAGGTACAGTAGAAGCCCTTTTTTTATTAGTAACACATTTAGCAGTTGAACATAAAAGTCAACTAACTGAGGGTCACTTGCAATGACAGTGTTATGTATAACTGTAAGCTTGTCACTCAGATTAACCTACAGTTAATTTAGCTGCTGGAGAAGAAAGATCAGGGGGGAGAGGGGGAGCGAGAGCTGTGGTTGAGGGGCCATTAGTTGTGACACAGCTGAGAGCTGCCGTTTCATTCAGATTGTTTAAAAATCGGTAACAACGGACTATTGTTCTTAGCGGATGCATGTACATTTAAATCAATACATACAACTATTTTTTAAATCAATAAAAACATTTTCCAAATCCATAAAAGTATTTCAATTAACCTGTTAAGCCGTTTGTTTTTCACGACACTGTGTCTCAGGGCATCTTAATATTTAAAAACTATTAATGTATCATACCAGATTAACGAGAAGAATCTCAGCTAACTGACAATACGAACCATTTTTACAGAAACAAAGCACAAGTCTCACAAGAAGCGTTAGCATTAGCCCTTAGCTAAAACGGGCAGATGTTACTTCCAGTGCTAACTAACAAAAACGATCTTTAAAACTTAATATTGTCTGCACAAACTACATATCATCTGAAAACTGATACTCCACAGATTATTTGGTTATAAGTATCATCACTGTAGGACAAAAACGTACTGAGCTAGCAGCCAGAACAGAGAAGAGAAAAAACAACAGTTTTCAAAACCATAACAATAATTATGTCTTACCGTTGCTGTTTTGTGATCAAAGCTCATGTTCAAGAGAATAAAAATGCTGCTTTAAGTTAATCCAATGTCTCTTAGTCACTTTAGAATTGTTCCTGATAATCTATAATTACATTCATGGCAGCAGAGTAGGTATAACGTTTTGCAGTCCCAAGCTAACGCTGTCTCACGTGCTGTTTACGCAAACCTCTCTCTACTTGACGTAAGTGTTTAGCGGAACGTACTAACTGTCACTCGATTATATTGGCTCTAACGGTTCAGAAAAGGTGTCAATCACCCAAATCGACCAATGGGTTCCAAAGATATGATCCTGCGTAGTATAAACTAAGCCCGCTCCGGCTCCATTACACATTACGCAGCCAGAAGGGAGAGCTTCACCACAGAGCAGGTGCTAGAGATACTAGCTGACAATAGCTATGATCATACCAGATGACTCTTCGTCGGATGATGAAGATCTCCTCCAGCCAGACCTGGATCCGGACAGTAGTGACTCGGATGTTGAACTTCCACCACGGGAAAGGTATGTAATCTCTCTGTTTTTATATATTACTTGTGTGTTTGGTGAAACTGCGTCACAGTGCTAGCTTAGCCAAGAAGCTACAGGAATGATTAGGCAAAATGCTAAATAGTGTTACTTGTCTTTTTGGAGTTACATTTTCTAAATGAATGGCCATCCATCCATCCATCCATCTTCTCCCGCTTATCCGTGGTCGGGTCGCGGGGGTAGCAGTTCCAGCAGAGAGCCCCAAACTTTCTTTGAATGAATGGCCAGTGAATGGATACGGCTACGCGTCGGGATCCTGATCTGCCGACGAGTCTCCATTAAAATATAAATATGTTTAGATAATTACTGAGTTTAGGCACGTTAATAAAGTTTGAATGAAGTTGAATACAGCATATTCATAAGTGTCAGTGATTTCATGTCAATTCGGCGAACATAAACATACATGATCATGGTGAAGATGATGATTAAATTAGGATTAAAAATCGAGAGCCGGGTTGCATTTCCTCCCGTTCGTTTTTTTCGACTAAACAACATTATTTTGTTAAATAACAACATGGTGATGTTTGGTAAATGATTACATGTCTCTTAACAAAGTTCCGCTGTACATCCAGCGTACTGTATCTGACTTTATTTCATATGAGCTCCAGTGTGGAACCCCACTGCACCCCCTGGTGGATCAATGATCCATTGCAGCTGGCTTCATCATAATTACATTTATTTACCACGGGGGAGGTCTCAAGTCAAGCTGGAGGTTTTCCCTTGAGCGAGGGCAGATCATGTACCAGTCACGGCCCTCACGTTTCAAACTGTCTGAAATGAAGCGCTACATATGTAATGGGCAGCATTAATATATACCCACATGACAGCTCATTGTTACTTTGTAATTCTACTCCACTACAATTCAGAGGTTAACCTGGTATTTTTACTCCACTACATTTATTTTAGTTACTTTCTTCTGATTCTGATTAATGATGTGAAATATACACAATCCTTAAATTAGACTTTAGTTACACCTGAGTAAAATTCAGGGAAGGTGATTGTCAAGTGCCAACAATCAGGAGAGATAGTTGGTGATTGAGAAGACTAAACATTGATCTGCAGATCCCTATAAAGTATATTAATCACTCATTATTCTCTACCAATAGTTAATTAAAGACTGTATATAATTTATATTGTTCACATCCCTTTCAATATTTCAGCATTTAAAGTACCTAGCCATTCTTTTGCGGTTATTTTGGTGAAAGTAACAAAAGATTAACTAAAAAGTAGTGTAATTCATTACATTTCAGAGACAGTAATATTATAATGTAACTTATTACTTTCAAAAGACAGTAATAAGTAATATGTAATATATTACATTTTGGAAGTAACTTGCCCAACACTGGCCACAGGTAATGTGAAATAGAATTATGGATAAATGGTGAAAACACACAAAAAAAAACCCTGACTTTAACCGTACAAGTCCACGAAGAAGTTGTTAGAAAAATATACACTTTTAAATAATTTATACTAATTAATAAGATCCCATTAGTTTAAATTAACATGGCTTGACATGTCAATCTTGTTTCACTTCACCCATTTTGACTAATGCCTTGTTCTGAACATTTGACAGCATACATGCTACTGCAAAGAGTTGGTTGATGTTAGTAGTAATAACAATCCCGCTTCAATCACATTAGTATGTATGAAAAGTGACAGATGACACGTCCCCAAGTATGCAAAGTCCCGCCTCCCATTGTTTGAGATCCTTTGATGTGAGTGGATACAATTATGTTAATGAGCTAAGTCCCGCCTCACTTTGTTCGAGATCATTTGATGTGAGGGGTGAGGTGTTATAACAGGTAGGTGTGAAAAGCCCCCCTGTGTAGTGCCTTTGTTGTCTAATCCTTTGATGTGTTGATTAAGGCAGTCTCTTTGAAGTTATGTTGTCTGGCCCCTGTCCCCTCACACCCCTTTGTAGTCTAATAATTTGATCTGAGGTGTTATAACAGGTAGGTGTGATATAAGCCTCTGATGTTAATCTAGGTGTTGATTAAGGCAGTCTCTTTGAAGTTATGCGTGAGACTGTCTGTCCCCTGTCCCCTCAGAGTTTTCTAATCTAATTAGCCTTTGATGTTTGCCCCTTTGATGTGAGGGTTGAGGTGTTATAACAGGCAGGTGTGATTTCACACCGGTGTGTTATAAGCCTATGATGTTAATCTAGGTGTCTCTTTGAAGTTATGCGTGAGACTCTATAGCCCCCCCCCCGCCCCCTCACAGCCCAGGCCTCTCCCCCTCTCTCCACCCCTTCCTTTGGCTATGAGGCCAGCAGATAGTGGGGGATGGAATTAGATGAAAATAGAAATACGCTCAAACTAAATAAAAAGACAGTAATTTCCACTCACCAAGTCACCTTTCAAAAAAGAAAAAGTGGCCAAGAGACGCCTCAATATGGGTTGAATCAGCGAAAGACCTGTGACAACTTACCGTCATCCGTCCGCGCCAGTCAAGAAACAAATGCAGCATCTGTGCGGGGTTCAGACGCATCCAGCCCGAAGATCTGTGCACAAACTTATCTCGTGCCCTCTTTGGTCATGTGCGCGAGTTCATGTGTGCTGGAGGAGGGGCTCTGTGAGGAAGTGGCAGATTTTCCCATGTTGTGTACTTTCAAATACGTAAAGAGGGAAATAATAAAATATCCTATTGTCCCCATGATCTTTGTCTTTTTTATAATTACTTCACACAACTATAAGGAAGCCCAATATGAAGTTATGTGAGGTTGTATTGGGGTAATATTAGAATGTTCTGTATGCAACAAAAAAAGGTTTGACTGGTGAAAAAGACTCTCACTTTTTGCAGATGGCTCCTCATGTTTCTTTTTAAGTTGTTGTGAAACTGTTAACTACAAGGAAGTATCTGTTTGCAAAGAGGGTATTCATATTCATTTAAAAAAGATCTTATTTAGGTTTTAATAGTGATACCTAAGGATGTTATCTTTAGTAGGGCTTGTGAACAAAGAAAAAGCTGTAAACACTTAAAATACATATAATCAACAGTGTGAGGGTACATTCAAATATTCATTTACAGACATACAAGGCTTTGTCTACTGAAGATCAATGCAAGGGCAGAGTTTCACTCTGTGTGGGGACAAAAGAAGCATCGTTAATCACCTGGACAAAGGACTCATTAAAGCAGAGATACCATATGCAGACACCTACCTGAATATCAGCAGGAGAGGACTCTTTAAAGTAAATACATTATAGGGTAAACATAAGATATATATGTGGTGGAATTAGTTTAAAACAGTCACCTTACACTTTTAGCTGTCCTCTCTAAATTAGATGTAATGTTTTTTTAAATGATTAGTGTTAATTAAGGGCTATTGTTATTTTGGTTGATAAAATTGCACAGGATAATTCTAAGAAGAGTGAGAGGGCTAATTGGCCAGCACCATACCTCCTCTATGCATTTTCTTGACCTGTATCTTATCTTGAAAAAAGCACTTTTTATTTGTATTTTATAATATCATGTAATTATTAAATGTTAAACATGTTATGTTTTTTTCTGTTTACAGTAGAGACCCTGTGTGCTGAAATCTACTCAAACAGAGTAATTCATGGTAGTGGTCAGCTTTTAAACACAAAAGTGTATCTTTCAGTAACTTTCTGAGAGAATGTAAGCATACATCTGTCAAATGTTCAAAACAGCACACAATCACTTGTTTTGAACTCCTTATTTTAACTGCCATTAAGAGTCAGATGCTTGACGAAATCTACTAAAACAGAGTACTTTCATGGTAGTGGTCAGCTTTTAAATACAAAAGTGTATCTTTCAGTAACTTTTTGTGAGAATTTAAGCATAAATCTGTCAAATGTTCAAAACAGCACAAAATCACAAACTGCCATTAAGAGTCAGATTCTTAACGAAATCTACTGACACAAAGTACTTCATTATCTACTTTTCAGCTTTTATATACACAAGTGTATCTTTCAGTAACTTTCTCAGAGAACTTAAGCATAAATCTGTCAAATGTTCAAAACAGCACACAATCACTAACTGCCATTAAGAGTCAGATGCTTGACGAAATCTACTAAAACAGAGTACTTTCATGGTAGTGGTCAGCTTTTAAATACAAAAGTGTATCTTTCAGAAACTTTTTGTGAGAATTTAAGCATAAATCTGTCAAATGTTCAAAACAGCATAAAATCACAAACTGCCATTAAGAGTCAGATTCTTAATGAAATCTACTGACACAAAGTACTTCATTATCTACTTTTCAGCTTTTATATACAAAGTGTATCTTTCAGTAACTTTCTCAGAGAACTTAAGCACAAATCTGTCAAATGTTCAAAACAGCCTTGCTTCACTGAAATAGCCTCAAAATCACAAACTGCCATCAAGAATCAGAATCTTAACGAGATCTACTGACACAAAGTACTTCATTATCTACTTTTCAGCTTTTATATACAAAGTGTATCTTTCAGTAACTTTCTCAGAGAACTTAAGCACAAATCTGTCAAATGTTCAAAACAGCCTTGCTTCACTGAAATAGCCTCAAAATCACAAACTGCCATTAAGAATCAGAATCTTAACGAGATCTACTTACACAAAGTACTTCATTATCTACTTTTCAGCTTTTATACACAAAAGTGTATCTTTCAGTAACTTTCTCAGAGAATTTAAGCATAAATCTGTCAAATGTTCAAAACAGCCTTGTTTCACTGAAATAGCCTCAAAATCACAAACTGCCATTAAGAACCAGAATCTTAACGAAATCTACTCAAACAGAGTACTTCATGGTAGTGGTCAGCTTTTATACACAAAAGTGTATGTTTCAGTAACTTTCTCAGAGAATTTAAGCTTAAATCTGTAAAATGTTCAAAACAGCCTTGTTTCACTGAAATAGCCTCAACATCACAAACTGCCATTAAGAGTCAGATTCTTAACGAAATCTACTGACACAAAGTACTTCATTATCTACTTTTCAGCTTTTATACACAAAAGTGTATCTTTCAGTAACTTTCTCAGAGAATTTAAGCATAAATCTGTCAAATGTTCAAAACAGCCTTGTTTCACTGAACTAGCCTCAAAATCACAAACTACCATTAGGAGTCAGATTCTTTACGAAATCTCTCAAAATGACAAACTGCCATTAAGAGTCAGATGCTTGACGAAATCTACTCAAACAGAGTATGTCATGGTAATGGTCAGCTGTTATACACAAAAGTGTATCTTTCAGTAACTTTTTGATAGAATTAAGCATAAATCTATCAGATGTTCAAAACAGCCTTGTTTCACTGAAATAGCCTCAAAATCACAAACTGCCATTAAGAGTCAGAATCCACATTAAATCAACTAAAACAAAGTACTTCATGGTAGTGGTCAGATTTGAAACACAACAGTGTATCTTTCAGTAACTTTCTGATAGAATTTAAGCATAATCTGTCAAATGTTCAAAACAGCCTTGTTTCACTGAAATAGCGTCAAAATCACAAACTGCCATTAAGAGTCAGATGCTTGACGAAATCTAATAAAACAGAGTACTTTCTACAGATGACTCCTCCCACTCAACGCAATAAGTCCCACCCTACTCAGCAAATAATATAAAACTAAGGACCCCACTAAGACAACCGTTGAAAACTAGCTATGGATCTGAGAAAAACCAAGTCTGATGTAGCCTCCCCTTATTATCACCAGGATAACGGATATGGGCTTAATGACTGGATGTTACAAAGTAGGGGAGAGGATGTTCCCGAAGAAGAGCTCTCCTCTACATAATATCCATGTAAGGTCTTTAGGACAAAATAGGACCATGATAACATGAAGAATATATTTTCTTTAAAAGATGGTATTATAGATAACCTTTATAGAAACAGTGTATCTCATACCACTTGCCAATATCGCAAACGACAATTAGCAGAAAAGAAAAAGTAAAGAAAACCTAAGATAAATAAAAAGCAAAATGAAAAGGAGAAGAAAAATGAAAAGCAAACGCAGAATGCGAATGAAAAGAAAAGGGGCAAAAGGACGGAAAACGAAAAAGACAAAAAGAAGGAAGGTGAACAGAAAAAGGAACAAAGTGAAGAAATGTAAACTAGAAGATGCTGATGGTGTTGTAGAGCCATAACCGGATCATAATAATCTTATAGATCATCTACCGATAACCGACTGCTGCGAATGTGTTGAACAACTACCAAAAGCAATGGCTGAGCTTTGCTTCAGTATAATGAGAGAAAAAGTGCGATACTATGGAATTGCCCAAATTGGCGACAGTGCCAGAACATGTATTAAAATACTGTTGGAGGATCTCTAATCTAGTATTGGTTGTCATTACATCGAAGGATACGCCAAAACGTGTGAGGACATAGACAAAGCTTTTGAAGACAATCATATGGTACCTGTCCCTACAGCTAAACAAATCCTACGCCAGGTATTCAACAGTCCACAAGAAGCACAATAAGCCCCAGAAAGGATTACATTCAGAGCTAATAATGGTGAAACCGAAGAAGAAGCAAAGCAGATTGTAATCGTAAAGAATTTGCATGTGATGTTAATGCATTTATCTGATATAAAAAATGCATTCGTATACTTCCAAGAGACCCCTAAACATCTACTTGGGCAGTGTGAATTGAACGATAAACCGATCACTGTAAATGAAACGCGGAGAGAAGCAGCAGTGCAAATCGTTAAGTCTATTACCTTGTATGCACTACGACATTAACTTCCATCCATCCATCTTCTCCCGCTTATCCGTGGTCGGGTCGCGGGGGTAGCAGTTCCAGCAGAGAGCCCCAAACTTTCTTTTCCCTGGCGATATCAACCAGCTCTGACTGGGGGATCCCAAGGCGCTCCCATGCCAGCGAAGAGATATAATCCCTCCACCTGGTCCTAGGTCTACCCCTTGGTCTCTTCCCAGCTGGACGTGCCTGGAACACATCCCTAGGGAGGCGCCCAGGTGGCATCCTAACAAGATGCCCGAACCACCTCAACTGGCTTCTTTCGACGCGAAGGAGGAGCGGCTCAACTCAGATGATGATGACCGAACTTCTCACCTTATCTCTAAGGGAGACACCAGCCACCCGGCGGAGGAAACCCATCTCGGCCGCTTGTATCCGCGATCTCATTCTTTCGGTCATGACCCATCCTTCATGACCATAGGTGAAGGTAGGAACGAAAATGGCCCGGTAGACAGAGAGCTTTGCCTTCCGGCTCAGCTCCTTTTTCGTCACAACGGTGCGGTAAAGCGACTGCAATACCGCTCCCGCTGCTCCGATTCTCTGGCCCATCTCACGCTCCATTGATCCCTCACTCGAGAACAAGACCCCGAGATACTTGAACTCCTTCACTTGGGGTAAGGACTCATTCCCTACTTGGAGTGGACAGTCCATCGGTTTCCTGCTGAGAACCATGGCCTCAGATTTGGAGGTGCTGATCCTCATCCCAGCCGCTTCACACTCGGTTGCGAACCGATCCAGTGAGTGCTGAAGGTCGCAGACCGATGAAGCCATCAGAACCACATCATCTGCAAAAAGCAGTGGTGCAATCCTTTGTCCACCGAACTGCAGACCCCCCCCCCACGACTACGCCTCGAAATCCGAACCATGTATATTACAAACAGGATTGGTGACAAAGCGCAGCCCTGGCGGAGGCCAACCCTCACCGGAAATGGGTCCGACTTACTGCCGAGGACCCGGACACAGCTCTCGCTTTGGGAGTACAGAGATTGGATGGCCCTGAGTAGAGACCCCCTCACCCCATACTCGCGCAGCACCTCCCACAGTAACTCCCTGGGAACCCGGTCATACGCCTTCTCCAAGTCTACAAAACACATGTTGACCGAATAAGCGTACTCCCAGGCCCCCTCCAGGATCCTTGCGAGAGTAAAAAGCTGATCCGTCGTTCCACGACCAGGACGGAATCCGCATTGTTCCTCCTCAATCTGAGGTTCGACAATCGGACTGACCCTCCTTTCGAGCACCTTGGAGTAAACTTTCCCGGGGAGGCTGAGTAGTGTGATGCCTCTGTAATTGGCACACACCCTCTGATCCCCCTTTTTGAAAAGGGGGACCACCACTCCGGTCTGCCACTCCTTCGGTACTGTTTCCGACTTCCACGCAACGTTGATGAGACGTGTCAACCATGACAGTCCCTCAACACCCAGAGCCTTCAGCATTTCCGGGCGGATCTCATCCACCCCCGGGGCTTAGGCCACTGTGGAGTTGTTTGACGACCCCAGTGACCTCCCCCCGGGATATTGGCGTTGATCCCCCGTCATACTCCAGCTCTGCCTCTAACATAGAGGGCGGAGTTGTCGGGTTCCTCAAAGTGTTCCTTCCAACGCCCCAACACCCCATCAGTTGAGGTCAACAACGTCCCATCCTTACTGTACACAGCTTGGATGGTTCCCTGCTTCCCCCTCCTGAGGTGTCGGACAGTTTTCCAGAACAACTTTGGTGCCGCCCAAAAGTCCTTCTCCTTGTCTTCTCCGAACTTCTCCCACACCCGCTGCTTTGCCTCGGCCACGGATGAGGCTGCTGCCCTTCGGGCCTGTCGGTACCTTACAACTGCCTCGGGAGTCCCCCAGGATAACAAATCCCTGAAGGCCTCCTTCTTCAGTCGGACGGCTTCCCTGACCACCGGTGTCCACCAGGAGGTTCGAGGGTTACCGCCCCTTGAGGCACCTAGGACCTTGAGACCACAGCTCCCCGCCGCGGCTTCGGCAATAGAGGCTTTGAACACCGACCACTCTGGTTCAATGTCCCCAACCTCCACAGGAATGCCCGAAAAGCTCCGCCGGAGGTGTGAGTTGAAGGCCTCCTGAACTTGGGCCTCCTCCAGACGTTCCCAGTTCACCCGAACTACACGTTTGGGCTTACCAGGTCTATCCAGAGGCTTCCCCCGCCACTCGACCCAACTCACCACCAGATGGTGATCAGTTGACAATTCCGCCCCTCTCTTTACCCGAGTGTCCAAAACATACGGCCTCAGGTCCGATGATACGATAACGAAATCAATCATGGACCTTCTGCCTTGGGTGCTCTGGTACCACGTACACTTATGAGCATCCTTATGTTCGAACATGGTGTTTGTTATGGCCAATCCATGACTAGCACAGAAGTCCAGTAACAAACCACCACTCCGGTTCAGATCAGGGGGGCCGTTCCTCCCAATCACGCCCCTCCAAGTGTCTCCATCATTGCCCACATGTGCGTTGAAGTCTCCCAGCAAGACTAAGGAGTCGCCTTCAGGAGCCCCATACAGGACTCTTTCCAGGGTCTCCAAGAAGGCCGAATACTCTGAACTGCTGTTGGGTGCATAAGCACACACAACAGTCAGAGTTTTCCCCCCCATAACCCGCAGGCGTAGGGAGGCGACCCTCTCGTCCACTGGGGTAAACTCCAACAACGAAGCACCTAACCGGGGACTTGTGAGTATCCCCAAACCCGCCCGGCGCCTCACACCTTGAGCAACTCCGGAGAAGAATAGAGTCCATCCCCCAGAAGTAAGGTTCCAGAGCCGACGCTGTGCGTAGAGGTGAGCTCAACCAGATCCAACTGGTACCGTTCCACCTCCCGCACAAGCTCCGGCTCCTTCCCCCCCAGAGGCAGCTTCTGCCGCCCGGGTCTGGTCCGTCGAGACCCTCCGCTTTCACTGCCACCCTTCTGGCAGCGCACCCGACCCCATCGATGTTTCCCGTAGGTGGTGGGCCCGTGGGACGGAGAAGCGGAGGTGTTGCCCTCGTTGCCTTTTCGGGCTGGGCCCGGCCGGGCTCTGTGGCAAGCCCGGCCACCAGACGCTCGCCGACGAGTCCTCCTTCTGGGCCTGGCTCCAGAAGGGGACCCCGGGCTTCCTCAGGGCCGGGTATCCTCACTTCCTGTGTCGTCTTTCATGAGGTCTTTTGAACCAATCTTAGTCTGGCCCCTTGCCTGAGACCAATTTGCCATGGGAGACCCTACCAGGAACACAAGGTTCCAGACAACACAGCCCCCAGGTTCATCAGGGCACACAAACCTCTCTACCACGGTAAGGTGCTGGTTCTTCAGAGACGACATTAACTTGGAAAAATGTAATGTGTTTTATGAAAATGTGTTGAATGTTGTGTGTTCAATTAAACAACCATTACAAAATGAAAATGTGTTTTTATTTGTTGCTTTCATATATAGTAATAGTATTGTAAACGAAACATTTAAAGTGTATTGTATGCTCTCTTTTCGACACAAAGATGCATGATGAGAGTACATGATACACTTTTGATGTTTGTTTCATTTCTGCTGTAATGTTACAGAATGTTTCGGAAAATGAAGATTCCAGGACCACTTTAAATGTTTCGTTTACAATCGTTTCCCAATGACCCGGAATAGTACTGCCAGAACGAACGATATACAAAATGTCTTCCAGTTTACAAACTTCAGCCATTCTTTTTACACAGGGGTCACTACTCGTTCAGTTTTCAACCATCCTCATCACCACACTTATTAAAAGGGTATTGAGCGTTTTGCATAGTAGTTTTCCATTTTTATTTTACTTTAAAGACAAAAAAGTCAATGTATCGAACAAATCTCTGGCTTCAGTCAACTGCTGGTTATTAGTCTTCTTCTTCTCCATCCAACTCGGCATGGATCTTTTCAAGTCTCTCCTTGAGGCGTCTGCAATGTTTGAGATTGTGAAGTAAATCCTCCGAAGCGCCTTGGATCCTCCAATCATCCGTGAAAATGTCTTTATCAATAAGAGTCTGGTCGATCTCAGTAATGAAGTCAGTAAGCCAGAGTCTTTTCATTAACGCGTTGTAATTGTTTCTGAAGAAAAAATTGTGCATGTCATTCAGAAAATCACCCACTCCACAATATCAACCAACACCGATTTCACTGAGACGTCTTGGCCCCCGGAGTAACATCAGCAGCAGTAGTACTGCAAGATTCTGGTGTCCAAAATGGTGGTGATGATGGTAGTCCAGGAGTCTGTTCCTGGCTGCAACTCGCGGGGGGAGTCTTGGTTTTTCTCAGATCCATGGCTAGTTTACAACGGTCGTCTTAGTGGGGTCCTTCGTTTTAGATGATTTGCTGAGTGGAGGGTGGGACTTATTGCGTTGAATGTGTAGTCGTCTGTAGAATTGAGAGTAATTAAAAAAAAAGTTCTTTAAGCGTTGTAGCTTTTTCATCTATCATTTCCAAACAAGCAGCAATAGGTCAAATTTAAGAATAAGTAATAGTTTGTCAAGATTTTACGGAAAAAGTCAAAAGTATAGTTTGTCAAAAATATGGAAAAGTCATTGTGTACAAATAGTATGTTGAAAATCAAAAGAAAGAAAACTCAATTCATTACAAATTAATGAATATTTACCCATTTCTAAAGTGTTGCACCCCTTAAAGGGATAGTGGAAATCCGCGAATTTTGGGTTTAACCATTTTTTTTTATTTCATGCGCCTAGTTTCATTTTATTTTCAATTGTACTGCTCCCGACCACGCCCTCTCAATGAAACAAAATACTTCGGGAATCTTTGGGTGATTACGAAAACAAAGGAAGACGGGCACAAACATTGGACGAGGCACGAGTATTTTATTATGTTTTCTGGCTGATTTAATGCATCATTAGCCTTTACCATTGTGTACAACGCCATTTATTGCCTGTCGATTAGGCGACCGGAGGCCTCGTCATCCGATAATCCGGTACACAGTGTCGAATGTGTACACTACAGTCATCATATAGACATGATAAACTAACAGTACTGTGAGTACAGCCTACACTTGACAGGCAGCCTGGCTAGCCTAGGATTAGGACCATACTACGTCAAAAGACCGATTGGCTCTAGCTGTATATCATGCTAGTATACAATTAATTTAAATGTATTCATGTAATTAATGCCCATAAGGCTGTTACATATACAATAATAAATGTGACAAGATAATTTATGTGAACCTGACCCTGGTATGTTATGAAATACATGCAGTCATCCTCGGGCATAGCCATAGGCCTACAGTGCATGCATGCCAACTTTTGCAATATATAATATAGCGCCTAGCGTGAGCTATGCTTAGGGACCTAGCAGTCAAGATTATTTGTGCGTAGGGGTGCATCATCTGGCGCCTGGTCCTGGTCATCCTCGCCATTGCCCATGCCGTGAACTAACTCCATCACCTCGGGCTCGAACAAATAAGGATGTAATGGTCCATCGTCTGGCTCAATATTCTCACCATTATCGCTTACTGAACCGGATTCAGATTCAGTTCCTAAAACTAAATTTTCGCAGGAAAGCCGAGAGGATGTTTCTGACTCGCTATCATCACTGGATACCTCGTACAATCCTTCTTCTTTGTCTGGTATATTTGCCCTTCCACGTTCATTCTGCATAGACGCCATGGTTTGTTATTGTTTCGTCTTCCTGAGTTTTCCTCAATTCCGGTTTGGCTGAATCGATCATTTCGTTTCTAAAAAAGTTCGGGGAAGCTGCAATAAAGTGCTTCTAACATGCGTAAGGCAATTATTATATTTTTTTAATCAGGTGTGATTGTTTTGGTACGTAATTATGCTTGTATATAAGTTAAAACAAAACTATTTGGGGTTCAATTTCCACTATCCCTTTAAAGAAAACCCCATTCCTTACCAAGTACTTCATAGTATACCCTTTGTTAAGTGTTGCGTACATCAAGGTGTATCTTAAAGTATCTTGGTAGCAGAAAATAACTAAAATATGTAAGGTTATCAGAAAAGAAAAAACCTTGTTTAACTGAACAAGTGTTTTTAAATAAAATAAAACCCTGCATTAAAAGAAAGCAAATTCATTACAAAGTAGTTCATATTCTACCAGTTGTTACATGTTGCATACGCCAAAAGTGTGTCTAAGTAACACAAGAAAAGAGAAAAAAGCATTGATGTTAACAAAAACTGGATTGTTCCACTGAAATAATAAATAGATCATTTCAAAAAGTGCGTTTAAAAGAAAATGGTCACGATTATCATGTCATGTCACATTTCTATGTATAGGTGTTTTTTCTGTTCTCTCTGTCATTTTTTCATCCTGGGTTATTGTCTGGTCCTTTTCCCTGTGTTTTTTCTCCTTTCGTTTGTTTCCCTGGTGTGTCTAGTTATCTGATTGTGTTCACCTGTGGCCCTTGTGTTTCTCCTCCCCTGCCCGGCTGTTTCTCGTCTTCTGATTACCCCTCCCTGTATTCAGTGTTGGTGCTTCTTTTGTTTGTGACCTCGTACACCGTAGAGTGTTTTGTATGTCCAAGTATAATTAAGTCCTTGAAATAAAGGTGTTATCAAGTGCTATCTGCGTTTGGGTCCTACCTGCTTCACTCTGCATATCAAACATGTATTCAGATAAAGTATTTTGTTAGAATATTAAGTCCAAGATGGTTACATTTTACCCCTAAACCATTTGTATTATATTTTTGTTTTCCTAATAAAGACAGTCACCTGAATTAATTTTGTCTCCATACTGTAACAATCTTTAAACATTTGTAGAGAAAAAACACTGTGGTTAAAATGAGTGTCTTTATGACGTCTCTCACACCGTTGATATTTTTCACAAAATTCATTTTTAAACACATCATCTTGATACAGAGATAACATATTTTCGTAAGACAACCCCGATGCTCTTTTTACATAGGTAGAAAACAATGCTTTTCTTTGAGGGGTCATTAGTTTTAAATGATCTGGTGAGGAGGGTGTGACTTGTTTTGTTGAGTGGGAGGCGGAGTCCTCTGCAAAAGTGAGAGTGTTTTTCACCAGTATAATGTCCATTGATGTCTGACTCTGTTTAAACAGTTCTTTAAGCTTTGTAGCTTTTCCATCAATCATTTTCAGCCAAGCAGTCAGAGGAACCCGCAAGGATGTCTAAAAAACCTCGCATGTAGAGTTGAAATACTCCAAAACAAAATCATCAGAGGGGTCCTTCCCCAGCATCACCAAGCGGCTTGCGCGGTAATACCATCGCCCCGATGGTCCGCTTTTAGTTTCCCAGACGGTGCTTGTCAGGACTCTTCTCACTTCTGGCAGCGGGGGTATTCTTCTTCTTCTTCTTCCTCCACATTGAGGGGCAGTGGTGAAAACACTTCTTTGATCTTGCATGCTGTATGTGTTTCTTTGCTTTTCTTTGCAAATATCTTGTACACCGATGGTTCCACTATGGTTTCTTGATGCACTACTTCTTCCGATACAGTGGTTGCGTGGAAATCTCTGGAAGACACCAGAGTTAACACAGCCCAATCTGTTGAGGTCAGTGTCGCTTTAACACTACGGGGTCCATACGTTTCTCCATTCTTCAGATTGTAGAAATGCAGTTAATTCACCATATAGTTGAATACATAACCCCAAACATCGCCATTCTTCATGAAGTTCTTCGGCTGTAGACGTCTGAACCCGGCACAGATACTGCATTCGTTTCTTGATTGACGCTCCTGATGGATGGCGGTAAGTTGTCACAGGCGTCTCGCTGATTAAACCCATATCGAGGCGTCTCTTGGCCATTTTCTTTTTTTGAAAGGTGACTTGTTATTTAGTTTGAACGTATTTCTTTTTTTCATCTATTTCCTCCCCCTTACTTTTAAATGAGCTGTGGTGAGTCTTTTTCACCAGTCAAACCTTTTTTGTTGAATACAGCAAATTCTAATATTACACCCATACAATCTCACACAACTTCATATTGGGTTTCCTTATAGTGGTGTAAAGTACTTATAAAAAAGACAAAATATCATGGAACAATAGGATATTTTATTATTTCCGTCTTCAGAGAGAATTTCTTATAGTGAATAAAGTAATTACACATTAGTTCCCAATCCCTACAACTAAAGAGAACATCCTTAGTTATCACTATTAAAACCTAAATAAGATCTTTTTTAAATGAATATGAATACCCTCTTTGCAGAACAGATTATTCCTTGTAGTTAACAGTTTCACAAAAACTTAAAAAGAAACATCCTTAGCAAGCACACATCATTTAAAACAAACCCTGAATCAAATCTAGAGAGGACAATAACGTTTTTTAGGTGTCTTAGTGAGTGGAAATTAATGGCTGTTTTATTTAGTTTGAGCGTATTTCTCTTTTAAAAACTGACTCCATCCCCTCGCTTCCCACCTCACAGAGAGTGTCTTAATCAACATATAGATTAACATCCCAGGCTTAGCTCAAACCCTCACATCAAAGGCCAACTCCAGTGTGTGTGTGTGTGTGTGTGTGTGTGTGTGTGTGTGTGTGTGTTAATTGTTCTTAAAGGTAGGGGTAGGTCATTTTGGAGAAACCAGCTAGAATTTGAAAGTACACAACCGGGGAAAATCTGCCACTTCCTCACAGAGCCCCTCCTCCAGCACACATGAACGCGCTCACATGAGGGCACGAGATAGGTTTGTGCACAGATCTTCAGCTGGAGCTGTCTGAACCCCGCACAGATGCTGAATTTGTTTCTTGGCTGGCACTCCGGACGGATGGCGGTAAGTTGTCACAGGCCTCTCGCTGATTAAACCCATATCGAGGTGTCTCTTGGACATTTTTATTTTTTGAAAGGTGACTTGGCAAGTGGAAATGACTGTCTTTTTCTTTAGTTTGAGCGTATTTCTATTTTCATCTAATTCCACCCCCCACTATCTGCTGGCGTCATAGCCAAAGGAAGGGGTGGAGAAAAGGGGGAGAGGCTTGGGCTGGGAGGGGGCGGGGGGCTAGACAGTCTCACGCATACTTAAAAGAGACACCTAGATTAACATCAAAGGCTTATAACACCTCACATCAAGGGCAAACATCAAAGGCTAATTAGATTAGTCAACTCTGAGGGGACAGGGGCCAGACAGCATAACTTCAAAGAGACTGCCTTAATCAACACCTTAACATGAGAGGTTTATATCACACCTACCTGTTATAACACCTCACATCAAAATATTAGACTACAAAGGGGTGTGAGGGGGCAGGGGCCCAGACAACATAACTTCAAAGAGACTGCCTTAATCAACACATCAAATAATTAGACAACAAAGGCACTACACAGTGGGGCTTTTCACACATACCTGTTATAACACCCATCAAAGGATCTCGAACAAAGGGAGACGGGACTTAGCTCATTAACATGATTGTACCTACTCACATCAAAGGATCTTTGTGATTTTGAGGCTATTTCAGTGAAACAAGGCTGTTTTGAACATTTATGCTTAATTCTCACAAAAACGTACTGAAAGATACACTTTTGTGTATAAAAGCTGACCACTACCATGAAGTACTCTGTTTGAGTAGATGTCGTTAAGATTCTGACTCTTAATGGCAGTTTTTGATTTTGAGGCTATGTCAGTGAAACAAGGCTGTTTTGAACATTTATGCTTAATTCTCACAAAAAGATACACTTTTGTATTTAAAAGCTGACCACTACCATGAAAGTACTCTGTTTTAGTAGATTTCGTCAAGCATCTGACTCTTAATGGCAGTTTGTGATTTTGTGCTGTTTTGAACATTTGACAGATGTATGCTTAAATTATCTCAGAAAGTTACTGAAAGATACACTTTTGTGTTTAAAAGCTGACCACTACCATGAAGTACTTTGTTTTAGTAGATTTAATTAGGATTCTGACTCTTAACCTGTTAACCACAAAGGTCACCGCCGACGGGGACCCTGGTTTTTTTTGTTCACGACACTGTGTCTCAGGGCATCTTAATATTTAAAAACTATTAATGTGTAATACCAGATTAACGAGACGAATCTCAGCTAACTGACAATACAAACCGTTTTTACAGAAACAAAACACAAGTCTCACAAGAAGCGTTAGCATTAGCCCTTAGCTAAAACGGGCAGATGCTACTTCCGGTGCTAACTAACAAAAACGATCTTTAAAACTTAATATTTTCTGCACAAACTACATCTCATCTGAAAGCTGCTACTTCACAGATTATTTGGTTATAAGTATTATCACTGTAGGACACAAACTTACTGAGCTAGCAGCCAGAACAGAGAAGAACAAAAACAATAATTTTCAAAACCATAACAATAATTTTGTCTTACCGTTGCTGTTTTGTGATCAAAGCTCGTGTTCAAGGGAATAAAAACGCTGTTTAAAGTTAATCCAATGTCTCTTAGTCACTTTAGAATTGTTCCTGATAATCTATCATTACATTCATGACAGCAGAGTTGGTATAAAGTTTCGCAGTCCTGAGCTAATGCTGTCATACGTGCTGTTTACGCAAACCTCTCTCTACTTGACGTAAGTGTTTAGTGGGACTTACTAACTTTCACTCGATTCTATTGGCTCTAACAGTTCAGAAAAGGTGTCAATCACCCACATCGACCAATGGGTTCCAAAGATATGATCCTGCGTAGTATAAACTACGCCCGCTCCGACTCCATTACGCATTACGCAGCAGGACCCTACCGCAGCAGGACCCTACCGCAGCACCACAGCACCACAGCAGGACTGCACCACAGCACGCAGCGACGATAGCAGGTAACAGGTAACAGAGCACATTTCAAGGACGTTGATTTCTTTGCTTTTAGATCTTTTTCTTGTGTATCCTAACCTCTCTATCTTGCTGTAATGGAAAGAGTTCCATTTTAGCAAATAATGGCAGCCAGAAGGGAGAGGTTCACCACCGAGCAGGTGCTAGAGATGCTAGCTGACGATAGCGGGGCTATGATCATACCAGATGACTCTTCGTCGGATGATGAAGATCTCTTCCAGCCAGACCTGGATCCGGACAGAAGTGACTCGGATGTTGAACTTCCACCACGGGAAAGGTATGTAATCTCGCTGTTTTTATATATGATGTGTTTGGTGGAACTGCGTCACAGTGCTAGCTTAGCCAAGAAGCTCCAGGAATGATTAGGCAAAATGCTAAATAGTGTTACCTGTCTTTTTGGAGTTACATTTTCTAAATGAATGGCCAGTGAATGAATATACATGTGTTAACTTATCTATTTGGTGTAATATTATTCATTTATAGTCCAATATTATCCTATAAGTATAAGCCAGTGAATTAATCTAATCTCTTTGTTTTTCCACATTAGTCTCAACAACGCCACGACCATCCACCCAGCTATCCCCACCCTCACATCCACAGCCGTCTACTTCCACTCAGCCTGCCTCAACAAAGCCACGACCATCCACTCAGCCATCCCCACCCTCACATCTATCAACGTCTGCTTCCACTCAGCTAGGCCGTTCCACTCGAATGGTTTCTGCTCCCCCTCCTCAGCCATCATCTTCTGATTCTGAGACACCCAAAGAGCTGCCATACAAAAGGAAAGAAAAAACAACTCTAAAACCCAGGAAGCGTGGCCGAGGTGGGTCTTCCTCTTCCAGAACAACCGAGGAAGAACTCAGGTGGCACAACAGAGAGGATAAAGACCGAAGACCAGAGCCATTGAGGTTCATACCAGCCAGGATCCCAGGCCCAACCGTTGACAGGACTGCAGCATGGTCTCCCCTCTCCATTTTCAGGCTTTTTTTTAGCACTGCCGTGGTTAATATAATCGTTGCGAACACAAACGCCCACGCCCTGAGGAGATTACAGGCAGGAAAGAAATATCTTTGGAAAGTGCTGACTGCAAGGGATTTTTACACTTTCCTGGCCATTATCATTTTCACAGGCCTCGTCCACGTTCACCAACGATCGGACTACTGGAGGAAGAAATGGCCGTACTACTTCTCATTCCCAACTGATAGGATGTCCCGGCAACGCTTTGAAGCCATCATGTGGTCTTTGCACCTGAGCAACCCTGAAGAAGACGAGGAAAACGATCGCAAAAGGAACACCGCAGAGTACGACAGACTTTTCAAAATCAAGCCCCTGTACACTGACATCATTGCTGCCTGCAAAGCCCACTTCCAGCCCTATCGGAATATTTCCATCGGTGAAAGGATGCTTGCTTCCAAGGCCCGCATCAGCATGAAGCAGTACGCGAAAGACAAGCCAACAAAGTGGGGATACAAACTGTTTGTGCTGGCGAATTCCTCAACGGCATACACCTAGAATTTTTGTGTGTACACAGGGAAGAGTGAGTTCACCGAAGGCAAGGGACTCAGCTACTCCTCCGTGATGGACCTCCTGCCACTCCGTCTGCTCGGTGGGGGCTACACACTCTTTGTGGACAACTTTTACGCCAGCCCCACCCTCTTTGGGGATTTGTCCACTAAAAACATTGGCTGTTGTGGGACCATTCGGAAAAATCGAGTTGGTTTTCCACAAACTCAGTTGAACGCCCTTCCGAAGAAGGCTGAAAGGGGAGATTTGCGATGGATAAGGAAAGGCAAACTCCTGTTTGTGAAGTGGAAGGACACCCGTGAAGTGTCCATGTGTTCCACCGTGCACGAGGCCTTCAGCGGTCAGACGGTCCAGCGGAAAGTGAAACGGGCTGGCATGTGGAAAACCAAGAACGTTCCCGTTCCTGACGCTGTGGTGGACTACAACCAAAGCATGGGCGGCGTGATGTGTCCGACGCTTTGATTTTTCATGGACCATTTCATGGACATTGCAGTGGTGAACAGCTTCCTTCTCCACAAGGAGCTGTTCAAGATGAGGAGTGACCCCAGCAGGACAAAGCCACACACCCAGAAGTCCTTCAGGGAGCAGCTTGCTGCAGAATTGTTGGAGTTTGCTGAAGGCCCTGCACCTCCACCACCCCCTCCTCCAACACTCACATGCATGCCCGAGTATTATGGGGAAGATGCCACCAAGGTCAGGAAGAACTGCAGGAGGTGCCTCGATGCTGGACTCAAAAGGGTAAAGACACCTGTGTACTGCAGGAAGTGCCAGGTCCCTCTGTGCTTCACTGTCAAAAGGAACTGTTTCAGGGAGTGGCACGACCTAAATACTGGAACATTCAGGTAGGTATAAAGTTCAGGTAGGTATAACGTTTTGCGAGTGTTTATTTAAAAAAAAATACTTGTTGTTTTTATATACCTAGTGTGATTTTATTGTATAGTACGTTGGTAAAATGTTTGTTTTTACATGCCTATAGTGTGTTGGTAACATTTTTGAAATAAATCTGCCCCAGTTGGAGTCAAATGTTTCCTAATTTGTATTGTGCAAGTACACACACACACACACACACACACACACACACACACACACACACACACACATCTAAACACACTGACCTACTGTGTGGTTTTATAGTATAGTGTGTTAAAATATTTGTTTTTACAAACCTACAGTGTGGTTTTATTGTATAGTACGTTGGTAAAATGTTTGTTTTTACATCCCTACAGTGTGTTGGTAAAATGTTTGAAATAAATCTGCCCCAGTTGGAGTCAAATGTTACCTATGTTTCCGTTTTTTTTATTGTGCAAGTACACCTACACACAATGACCTACAGTGTAGTTTTATTGTATAGTGCGTTGGTACAGTTACACACACAGCTACACTTACACATACACACATACCCACACAGCTACACTTACATACCCACACAGCTACACTTACACCTACACACACACACACACACACACACACACACACACACACACACACACACACACACACACACACACACACCTACACTTACACACACACAAATATTTTTAACATTTTAATTTTTTTAAGAAATATTTTAAAAAAATTAAGATTTTTTTTTATTATATGTTTGGGTGGAATGAATACCTATAGTGATTATTCAATGTAATACAATGATTTGTATAGTCTGGTACCTGAAAAAGGTCAAATGGCACTGATGGAACCAAATGTGCCCAAATGTGCCCAAAGCTTATTCCGCCTGGACTATATTTTCATAGACCTCTCTAAAAAGGTCAAATGTTAATTGTTTTGCCTCAATATTGATACAGGGTACTTATTATATGTTATACTTTAGATTTCTAAAGCTTTTAGGCTACTAACCCATCATTCAAGGTTGGTCTTCACTATAAGTAATGGGTTTTCTTTAGGCGGAGACAGGAATTTACATGTTTTTGCTATGTTCCATCTGAATTTATTCTGACACAGAAAAATATATATTGATTCTGACACTTCTACATCCAACTCACAGATGTAACCTTGCTTTGATAACAAAGAATATTCATATAAACCTTTTAGAAGTGAAGTTATAGTCATTTGTTCTGGGCATGTCATTTTCGAGTCTGAAACCTGAAAAACCAACACATCCTCACTCCCAGGTCGGCCTATGTTGACGTTATGTCAAGTCCCCTGCCGGCTTTTTCCAACGCAAGGGGGGGGGCCTTAGCGTCCATTTTCAACGCCAGGGGGGGGGCCTTAGCGTCCATTTTCAACGCAAGGGGGGGGGCCTTAGCGTCCATTTTCAACGCAAGGGGGGGGGCCCTTAGCGTCCATGTTCAGCTTTCCGGGATATCCATGTGCTTCTATGGACGCTCATGTAAGCACGGCATTCGTTTGTGTCAACTGCCCTTAAAGGCAATGAAGACACTACACTACCCAGAATCCCCAGCTATCGTTTGGCCTACACCATGTGCTCTGTTTGACGTCACGTGATTTCTCCCTGCAGAAAAAGAAAACATGGCCGAACTTCGTTTTATTCTGGGTGTAAAATGCCTATTTTAAAGTTAGTTTGGCCATTAAAATGCGTTTTGATGTCATTTGATGCGAGAAATATGAGTTGTTATTTCAGATTATGTGTGCAGTGGATGTACACGATCTTTAGTTTGCTAGTTATTACGAAGATTACTTCAGGAAATTGCGTCCAACGTTTTCATTGTTACCAAGGTGGTTGCTAGGGACGCTGCTATCGATATTATTTCTGTTATGTTCTGTAACTGTTTAATGGTGTTATCTTTATTGCTACCCCCTTCCCCGTCAATGTATAGTGTTGGTCCACAGCCTAAACATATTAGTTTAACAAAATCCGCATCTAAAGATACGTTATTTTCCCCTGTGCAAT
Source organism: Champsocephalus esox (assembly GCA_036324585.1). Classification (NCBI taxonomy): domain Eukaryota; kingdom Metazoa; phylum Chordata; class Actinopteri; order Perciformes; family Channichthyidae; genus Champsocephalus; species Champsocephalus esox. The sequence goes on from CM070484.1 coordinate 620,487, forward strand.
TCCAGTCTCACATCTCACAGCACATCGTCATTAACAAATACCGGAAACAGACCGAAAATATTTTTAAAAAATAAAATAATACCTTATTCCGAGTGCTCTTGCTTTTCTCTTTGAAAGTCATCACATAACGGCATTGTAATACACGGTTCGGCTGCATTAAATATTACATATCTGCCGCAGTTCTGTATTTATAGAGCCCTGATGAGAAGACAAAGATGAGGAACTGAAAACGTGACGTGGATCATAAATATATCAGCCATTAAACAACATCTTACATTTATTTTCACACATTACGTCTCCTTGCAGTATCAACACTAATTCGGCTCACTTTTATATTTGATCCAATTGGTAGATAGGCTGCATTTACACCATAAAGGTGCACACCTGATATAAAGAGACACCTGGTGGTTAAAGCACGTTATTGAATTTCATTATTTTTATTATTAGATATTAAAAGAATCCCTATAAAGTATATTCATTACTCGTTATTCTCTACTAATAGTTAATTAAAGACTGTATATAATGACTATTTTGCACATCCCGTTCAAGATTTCAAGATGTTCTAAGGTTTATTGACATATCATATAGGCCTACACAACTGTGGTGTAGTTCTGCACTGAATGAAAAACTTGGGTCGCAGGTTCCTCAATAGTGCATTACAAGACATCTATCAATATGTGTGCATACCTCCAGCAATGTTAACTATGTTGTATGTATACTATGATGTAACGCAAATGTTCCAACTTGGGATCAATAAAGTATATCTTATCTTAAGCTGATCGATGGCTACTGCCATATTTGCAAAATGTGCCTCTGAACCTTGACAAGTGCATGTTTCAGGCTTATCAATTAATGTAATGTAATGTTATCAATTAACAACAGGAGGGGTCACAAACATAAGTCCAGCTGTTAAATAAAGCTCTTCTGACCTTAGCTGGCGTGTGGGTATATATATTAATGCTGCCCATTATGGGCACAAGCAATTTACACCCATTTATTAATTATATGTTTTAAATATGAGTGTTTCCTGTCCCCTAAACCTCCAGGGATGTACACAGTTTAATACTGGCAACTTCTTATTATGGGAAATACGAACACGTCTTTTAAAACTACAACTCCCAGTAGAGACGTGCCATAGAGAACATGTTGCGAAACAGAATAGCCAGCATGTGTAGTTCTGGGGACAGGGTGGGGGAGGGGGGGGACGCGCTGGACCCGTTCAAATCCAGTTTTGAACAGTCTGCCGTGGTTCCATCCCATTTCAAGTGCTGTTCGAGGCTCGGTAACCCTCGGAGCACACTCTCCAATCACAGAGCTTGAGGACGATCACGGGGTTTGCCAAACAGAGCACATGGTGTAGTCCAAACGATAGCTGGGGATTCTGGGTAGTGTAGTGTCTTCATTGCCTTTAAGGGCAGTTGACACAAACGAATGCCGTGCTTACATGAGCGTCCATAGAAGCACATGGACATCCCGGAAAGCTGAATATGGACGCTAAGGCCCCCCCCCTTGCGTTGAAAATGGACGCTAAGGCCCCCCCCCTGGCGTTGAAAATGGACGCTAAGGCCCCCCCCCTGGCGTTGAAAATGGACGCTAAGGCCCCCCCCCTTGCGTTGGAAAAAGCCGGCAGGGGACTTGACATAACGTCAACATAGGCCGACCTGGGAGTGAGGATGTGTTGGAAAAACAGGCTCGGGGCTTAACAGGCAGTTTGTGATTTTGAGGCTATTTCAGTGAAGCAAGGCTGTTTTGAACATTTGACAGATTTATGCTTAAGTTCTCTGAGAAAGTTACTGAAAGATACACGTTTGCATATAAAAGCTGAAAAGTAAAAAATGAAGTACTTTGTGTCAGTAGATTTCGTTAAGAATCTGACTCTTAATGGCAGTTTGTGATTTTGTGCTGTTATGAACATTTGACAGATTTATGCTTAAATTCTCACAAAAGGTTACTGAAAGATACACTTTTGTTTTTAAAACTGACCACTACCATGAAAGTACTCTGTTTTAGTAGATTTCGTCAAGCATCTGACTCTTAATGGCAGTTAGTGATTTTGTGCTGTTTTGAACATTTGACAGATTTATGCTTAAATTCTATCAGAAAGTTACTGAAAGATACACTTTTGTGTTTAAAAGCTGACCACTACCATGAATTACTCTGTTTGAGTAGATTTCAGCACACAGGGTATCTACTGTAAACAGAAAACATTTAACATTTTTAAGTATCTAATAATATACTATCCACATAATATAGTAGTGTAACCCCTACCAACAAAAACAAAACAACATTTAATAATTACATGATATTGTAAAATAAAAATAAAAAGTACTTACCAGAGTTTTTCAAGATCAGATACAGGTCAAGAAAATGCATAGTGGAGGTATGGTGCTGGCTCATTAGCCCTCTCACTCTTCTTAGAATGATCCTGTGCACTTTTTTTAAGTTGAACTCCTATCCCCTTATAAACCAAAATAACAATAGCCCTTAATTAACACTAATCATTTAAAAAACCTTACATCTAATCTAGAGAGGACAACTAAAAGTGTAAGGTGACTGTTTTAAACTAATTCCACCACATATATATCTTATTATAACCCTATCATGTATTTACTTTAAAGAGTCCTCTCCTGCTGATATGCAGGTATGTGTCTGCATATGGTATCTCTGCTTTAATGAGTCCTTTGTCCAGGTGATTAACAATGCTTATTTTGTCCCCCCACAGAGTGAAACTCTGTCCTTGCATTGATCTTCAGTAGACAAAGCCTTGTATGTCTGTAAATGAATATTTGATTCTATGTATTTTAAGTGTTTACAGCTTTTTCTTTGTTCACAAGCCCTACTAAAGATAACATCCTTAGGTATCACTATTAAAACCTAAATAAGATCTTTTTTAAATGAATATGAATACCCTCTTTGCAAACAGATACTTTCTTGTAGTTAACAGTTTCACAAAAACTTAAAAAGAAACATGAGGAGCCATCTGCAAAAAGTGAGAGTATTTTTCACCAGTCAAACCTTTTTTTGTTGCATACAGCAAATTATAATTGTACCCCCATACAACCTCACATAACTTCATATTGGGCTTCCTTATAGTTGTGTGAAGTAATTATAAAAAAAAAGAAAAAGATCATGGGGACAATAGGATATTTTATTATTTCCCTCTTTACATATTTGAAAGTACACAACCGGAGAAAATCACACAGCCCCTCCTCCAACACACGACCAAAGAGGGCACGAGATAAGTTTGTGCACAGATCTTCGGCTGGAGGCGTCTGAACCCCGCACAGATGCTGCATTCGTTTCTTGACTGGCGCTCCGGACGGATGGCGGTAAGTTGTCACAGGCCTCTCGCTGATTAAACCCATATCGAGGCGTCTCTTGGCCACTTTTTCTTTTTTGAAAGGTGACTTGGTGAGTGGAAATTACTAATTAATTAGTCTTTATTTAGTTTGAGCGTATTTCTATTTTCATCGAATTCCATCCCCCACTATCTGCTGGCCTCATAGCCAAAGGAAGGGGTGGACAAAGGGGGAGAAGCCTGGGCTGTGAGGGGGTGGGGGGGCTAGACAGTCTCACGCATAACTTCAAAGAGACACCTAGATTAACATCAGAGGCTTATAACACACCGGTGTGAAATGACACCTGCCTGTTATAACACATCAACCCTCACATTAAAGGGGCAAACATCAAAGGCTAATTAGATTAGACAACGCTGAGGGGACAGGGGCCAGACAGTCTCACGCATAACTTCAAAGAGATTGCCTTAATCAACACCTAGATTAACATCAGAGGCTTATATCACACCTACCTGTTATAACACATTGCATTTAGCTGACACTTTTATCCAAAGCGACTTACAATAAGTGCGTTCGACCAACAAAATACAAACTTGAAGAAAACAGAATCATATAAGTACATCAGGTTTCATAGAGCAAAAACATTTCAAGTGCTACTCAACTGGCTTTAGATAAGCCAGCCCTTTATTAGTATATAAGTGCTTTGTTAATATTTCTATCGCTCGAAGTGGAGTCGAAAGAGATGAGTTTTCAGTCTGCGCCGGAAGGTGTGTAAGCTATCTGCTGTCCTGATGTCAATGGGGAGCTCATTCCACCATTTTGGAGCCAGGATAGCAAACCCACGTGTTTTTGCTGATGGCAACTTGGGTCCCCTTCGCAGCGATGGTGCAGCGTACGTGCTGGGGTGTACGGTTTAACCATGTCCTGGATGTAGGAAGGGCCAGATCCATTCTCAGCATGGTACACAAGTACCATCGTCTTGAAGTGGATTCTAGCAGTTATCGGAAGCCAGTGGAGGGAGCGGAGGAGCGGGGTGGTATAGGAGAATTTAGGAAGGTTGAAGACAGGTTGTAGCAGCGATATTTGCAGTGATGGACAGGTTGTTATCTAGGGTCACACCCAGATTCCTTGCAGTCTGAGTCGGGGAAACAACAGAGGTGCCAATGTTGATTGTTAGGTCAAGAGTGGGACAATCTTTTCCCGGAAGGAAAAGCAGTTCAGTCTTGTCAAGGCTGAGCTTGAGGTGATGATCAGACATCCACTGAGAGATGTCAGCTAGACAAGCAGAGATGCGTGCGACGACCTGGGTTTCTGAGCGGGGAAAGAACATAATTAATTGGGTGTCATCAGCGTAGCAGTGGTATGAAAAACCATGCGGGCTAATGACTGATCCGAGCGAGTTTGTGTACAAGGAAAAGAGAAGGGGACCAAGAACAGAGCCCTGAGGGACCCCTGTAGTTAATTGACAAGGGTCGGACTCGGACCCTCTCCAAGTAACCCTGTAGGTGCGATCTTTGAGGTATGAGGTGAGGAGGGAAAGTAAAGAGCCTGAAACTCCAAGTTCTTGGAGAGTGCGAAGGAGGATCTGATGTTTCACCGTGTCGAATGCAGCAGACAGGTCCAAAAGGATGATGACAGAGGAGAGGGGGGCTGTTTTAGCAGTGTGCAGTTCCTCAGTGACAGCAAGGAGGGCAGTTTCTGTGGAGTGACCTGCCTTGAAACCACACTGGTGCGGATCCAGAAGGTTGTTCTGATGGAGATAGCAGGAGATTTGTCTAAAGACAGTGCGTTCAAGTGTTTTAGACAGGAACGGGAGGAGAGAGACAGGCCTGTAGTTTATAACATCTGACGGGTTGAGAGTGGGTTTCTTTAGGAGAGGGTTTACTCTTGCCTCCTTGAGACTGTTTGGAAAGTGACCAGAAGTTAGAGAAGTGTTGATGAAATGGGTGAGAAACGGTAGAATATCAGGAGCGATAGTCTGAAGAAGATTTGAAGGGATAGGGTCCAGAGCACAGGTGGTAGGGCGGGCAGAGGTAATGAGGGTAATAACATCACTTGGAGAGAGAGGGGAAAAGGAGGTCAGTGTGTGGGTGAAAGGAGGGTCTGGTGACCCAGCGGTGAGTAGAGCTGAGTCAGAAAAAGAAGAGCGAATATCAACCTTTTTTTCAAAGTGCTTAACAAAGTCGCTTGACAGAAGGGAGGAGGGGGAAGGGGCTTTGGGGGGGTCTAGGAGGGAGGAGAAGATGGAAAATAGTTTTTTGGGATTGGAATAGGAAGATTGGATCTTATCTTGAAAGAAAGTGCTTTTTGCCTGAGATATCGAAGCAGAGAAAGAGGAGAGGAGAGCATGATAGGTTAGGAGATCGTCACAGTGTTTGGATTTCCACCATTTCTGCTCTGCTGCCCGAAGGACGGTTATATTAGCACGCAGTGCATCATTTAGCCAGGGAGCAGGAGGGGACTGACGAGCCTGCCGATATGTGAGAGGAGAGAGAGAGTCCAGAGAGGATGAGAGAGTAGAGAGGAGAGTTTCTGCAGCAGAGTTTGGAGGCAGAACTTGGAACAAGTCAGAGGAAGGGAGGGCTGAGAGCACCGATGAGGCAAAGGTAGAGGGGGAGAGGGAACAAAGGTTACGGCGGACAGGTGCAGGATGAGAAAGGGGTTATATTTGGAAAGGGGTAGAGAGAATGAAATGAAGAAGTGATCGGATGTGTGGAGCGGGTTTACAGAGAGGTTAGAAGTAGCGCAGTTCCATGAGAATATGAGATCAAGGACATTGTCAGCTTTATGAGTCGGTGGGAACGGAGACAGTGAGAAAGCAAAGGCGGTTAACAGAGATGTTAGTTAGTCTATCTTCCCCGTCTGGAGGTTGAAGTCTCCGAGAAGTACAGCGGGAGGGCCAGTTTCAGGGATGTGTGAGAGGAGATGATCTAATTCCTCCAAGAAGTCCCCCAAGGCGCCTGGTGGACGGTGGAGAACAACAATGGTTAATTGTATAGGATGGGTTACTGTGACGGCATGGAATTCAAAGGTGGAAGGAGTGAAGTTAGGTAGCTTGAAGAGAGAAAAGCTCCATTTGGGAGAGAGCAGGAGACCCGTGCCACCTCCTCTGCCAGTGGGTCTGGGTGTATGGGAGAAGGATTATGCTGTGGAGAGAGCTGCTGGGGTGGATGTGTAGGATGGAGTAATCCACGTTTCAGTGAGAGCAAGGAAATCCAGAGACCGCAGGGAAGCGATGAAGTCAGCCTTAGGAACAGCTGACTGGCAGTTCCACAGGCCGCCTGAAACTAGATGTTGGATGTCAGTGGAGCATGTGGGATAGACAATAGCAGGCCGGTTATATCGATTACGAGATACACAGGGCCAGTGATAATTGCGAGAAGACACATAAACAGGAATGGAGAAAACACACATGATTAAGCATGAGGGGTTAAACAACCAAATAAAATAAAATAAAACACCAGCGACACTTAGCTCAATCAAAGTAGGATTTGCCTCCTCTTTGACTTAGCTCAATCAAAGTAGGATTTGCCTCCTCTTTGACTCCCGCAGGACTCTAATGTCTTTGCCAGTCTGACGCTGAAGCTCCAGGAAAGTGCTACCTAAATTGGACACCTGATTGCTGAGTTCTCACAGCTGTAGGGCCACGTCCCTTTAATTAGTTAACTCTCTGCAGCTGGTGGCCCTCAAAAGGAAATCTAGACTGGCTTCCTCCTGACTCGTTATTGTCTTTTAAGTCAATTCCATTAAACCCAAAGTTATAAAGTTATGAGTGTAACCCTTAATACAGTTACACCTACTCAATAAAGCTCTTAGTCGTATACAAATGTTTAAATCAAAGTTAACCCTACCAGTCAGTTAGTTCAGTTTTAAGGTTTTCAGTCAAATTACCTGTCCCAAGTTTCTGCCTGACAGATACTGCGTTTTTGAGATTTAAAATCACAATTTCAGTCAGATCAACTTCAGAGCATTGATACAGAGTACACACACTGAAACAGATAAGTCTAAAAACAGAATGTTACTCACACAATTCTAGAAGTGTCCAGTTGCTTTCTTGTCAAAATCGAGTTGCACACTCACATCAAAGGATTAGACTACAAAGGGGTGTGAGGGGACAGGGGCCAGACAACATAACTTCAAAGAGACTGCCTTAATCAACACATCAAAGGATTATACAACAAAGGCACTACACAGGGGGGCTTTTCACACCTACCTGTTATAACACCTCACCCCTCACATCAAAGGATCTCGAACAAAGGGAGGCGGGACTTAGCTCATTTGCATACGTGGGGGCGTGTCACATGTCACTTTTCATGCATACTAATGTGATTGAAGCGGGATTGTTATTACTACTGATGTTGTAGGCTGTTGTGGAGCAGAATCTCTGCTCCGCGCCGATCCTATATGAGTTGGTCTTAAAATAAGGAAAACCCTAAACAATAATCTGTTTTAATGATAAAAGGTAAGAATACAATACACTTTTCAAAGGGGTAGGCCCACCCCTGCTCTGGTCCAAATGCCGGGAGAACATCATCATCTTGACGGCAGGAGGAAAAAGAGACCGGACACAAGGACTCAACAGGAGATATTGTAAAAACAACGAGAGGAGCTGTGTGGATGGTCCTCCCATACAGGTCATCTATTGGCCCATATACAAACGATGGGCTTTCGTAGCGTATCAACGCGAGCCAGCAGAGGACCCGGAAACAAGAGTCTCTTTGTTTGTAGCAAAAAACATCTGGTATCCGTTATCACCCATTATTGCCCTTTCTGCAACATTCCAGAGACTTGAGTTGTGTCTAAAGAATATCCCTTGCTCACATCTTACTCCAAATACAATGGTTTTACTCCTCATATTTCCAACTCCCTTGTTACACAGACTATTATTATTGATACAAAGTAATTAAACACACACATACATTTTAGACTTATATTGTTCCAGCTACTTGGCATTCTGTGTTTAGACAAGAATGTATCCTCTTCCCCCATTTCTAGTCTCCTGTCATGCAAACCTGCTCCCTATCTCACACAGAGCAACAAAACATGTTTAAGCTAACTACTCCACAATGTTATAGCAATTTAGAACCCACACATGAAAGAATAAAACAGATAAATCACAAACACAGGTATTATTTGAGCAGCATTCACATCTGGCTGCTCATATAGACCCACACTCCCCATCATTAACATAAGCTAATTAGGGTCTGAGACCTAGGTCGGCGAAGACCCTATTGAAATTGGAAAAAATCGGTTGCGCAGCGACCGATAAAACTGCCAAAAACAGGGTAAACGACCGACTAAAGCACCGAAAATGTTCGTAAATAATGTCGGCTGATAGACCGCGTGAGCCCAGTCACGTGCGAAGCCCACGTGACTGCAAATCGCATAATTGATATCGTAACAATCATCGTAGTCGCTCGCGAAGCGAGCGATAACCCCTAAAACCCCCTCAAAACAGGGTCAAAAAGGGCCAAAAGTCCTTCCATGTTATAGACAGACGGCCTTGGTACAGTGAGGGGGTCCCATCCGCGTCAATGTTAAATCGAACATGATTGAAACTGGACCGATTATTTGTTATTAGGGTCTGAGACCTAGGTCGGCGAAGACCCTATTGAAATTGGAAAAAAGCGCGACCGATTAAACTGCCAAAAACAGGGTAAACGACCGACTAAAGCACCGAAAATGTTCGTAAATAATGTCGGCTGATAGACCGCGTGAGCCCAGTCACGTGGGCGAAGCCCACGTGACTGCAAATCGCATAATTGATATCGTAACAATCATCGATCATCGACAATCATCGACAATCGCATAATTGATATCGTAACAATCATCGATCATCGACAATCATCGACAATCATGTTATTATTATTATTTGTCTTTTTGAAACGCACTTTTGACCCCCGCAGCATATGTGAAAACTCACCAAATTTTGCAGTCGCGTCAAAAGTGCGGCAACTTGAAGTATGTCATTGGTCCCGGAACTTTGCGTAAAAAATTGCGTAGGCCACGCCCACTTCCGTTTTTGACGTTAACTCCCCCTATTTTAAATTTCACGTAAACGAACGAAACTCGCCACGCATATCTAGGGTTCGGAGACGAACCAAAAAGCCTCTTGGAGGGGTAAAAAATAACGTACAGGAAGTCGGCCATTTTGAATTTGGTGTAAAAAAAACGCGATTTTATCGCGATTTTATCGCCATGGAACCCGATGATGTCATAACTCAAACTGACATTCTCAGAACGCCACCAAACTTCACATGATGGTTCACACCACAGCCCTGAACAGCTCTAGGTCAAATCTGATGTTACTTAATTTGGCGTTACCATGGCTACGGATCCTTCGCCATAAACAACGGTGTCGCTGTAAATCCAATGGACACGGTCCCATCGTCCCCCAATCTTCACTTTTATATCACTGGTCCATGCCTCAACAGCTCCAAGTGAAATCTGAAATCTCAACGAATGCCGTTTCCATGGAAACACCAAAAAATACGATGTTCTTGTAAGTCAATGGAAAATCGTCCAAACAGCACCACACTGCAGACTATCATTAATGGTCCGGCCCTCAACAGCTCGATGCCTGGGATGTCATCATATGCCGTTGCCATGGCAACAAATCACCCGCCATCAAACACACACTTGTGTTACTGCCGTAATACTGCCGTAACACTGCCGTAACTCCTAAATATTTTGTCCGATCGGCCGAGTCCTCGAGACACCTAGACACACACGTCGACGTGCGGACAACAGCCTGCGGAACGTCGAAGACCCGCTCAACGCTGCTTGCAGCTTTAATTGTTATTGTAGCCTAAGGGCCTCTGTGAACTTCCTTTCACCTTGAAGTCCGCTTTTACTGGAATGAAATGCATTCATTGACAATTCAGACTGACTATTGTCTTAACTGTGTGACTCAATTCTCAAGGCCTGCAGGATGTGCATTATTAACTTAACAAGAATGTAACTGCCTTAAATCTGGGGGAAATCCCCCCTTGGCTTCCCCTGTTATTTGCACAGACTATAAGTAATTAACAGAAAAACTCAAGGGACCTCTTTTAATATCTGGAAATTGCAACAAGACGTTCTGCCATTCAAATGTAACACACTTCTTATATATCAGGTGACATAAAAATGAATATTGTTAGAAATTAAAATCAATGTTTTATGGCATAATATACCTTCAATATACCGTCAGTTTAAATGCTATTTTATTCTGGAAAAAAACGGAAGTTCTCAATACCAAGCATTTATTCTGAAAATCCTTCATGATGACATCCGGGACTACCGCCCATTAGTATCATTAAAGTGGCTATTGACGCCGTTAACATGTATTACATATAAAGTTATGAAAAAGATAAGGAGGAGAAAAGGCATGTGGAAGTAAGCAATGAATGTAAAATGTCAAAATCCTCTGTTTAACGCGATATCGGACACAGACGAACGAGGGGGGAAGTCCCCTAAGTCACTACAGCTCACAGGGAGGAGGAGTGAACAGCCAGCAAGCGGGAAGGACGAATGCTTGTAAGCTATCTTCTGCACGACCAGCACCTGGGAGAGGAAGCTGCAGCCTTTCTCTCCTGATTGAACAATATCTTGTTTGTAACATTACCGCGCTTTTTATTAATTAAAGTACCAATTTTGAACCTTCTCAGAGACTCCATTTAGTCTCCTTTTTAAGCTTTTCTCCTGGACGCGAGAAAAACGATCACGGTTTACAATCTGGCGACCCGCTGACGTGCTCTTCGTTGGACCGGGGAAGACTAAGAACCAGCTGTTTGACGGGGACGCACCGTCCGTTCGACACACAACGAGCTCGAAAGACTTGGTAAGAAGAAACCTGTTAAGTCGAATTCCTCATAGTTTATGCAGGACAATGTTAAATGTGTGTGTCTGACGGAGGCCAGCGGATCCTGAAAATAGCTGTGCATTTAATGTTAAAACAACCACATTTATAACAATAATAATTATATACCTTGGGGCGTTGCTTTGTCACAAGCAGAGTGAGTTCAAATGTCTTCTTTGTCTTACATGTAACCATGCATGCTATTAATTTGTGTGTGTGTTGTATTTTAAATATAAATGTGTGTGGCCATTGTACTTCGGGTAGGTGTCTTGTTGTGTTTTCATGTAGGTGTATCTTGTTGCGTTAGTAGTTAGTTAGCCTATGACGTAAGGATATATATGTCCATTTAACGATTGTTGTTAAGATCTATGAGACATAGCGAGTCAGTTAAGCACTGAGTAATTGAAAACCAACAAGGCATCGCGATTTAACCCAGGGTTAAGTAACTGAAGTCAGTGCTAGTCGAAAAGAGTTGAGAACTGTTTTTAAAAAGTCCTTTTTGAGGAAAAGGCTTGATTAAGGTGTAAGCCTTTATCAGTGGTCATAACTGTTCTATTCTCAACCAAAATATTGTGGGTGGAATACGGTATTTGGAGTTACAGCAGCAGTACGTTAAATTGACAACGGTCATTTAATAGTCACTGATAGGTTTCCATATTACTCCACCTAACGTGTATAAATGTCAGGATTCTCATGTTTTGTCACGTTTGTAGTTGTGTATGTCTGGGTATGGGTATTTTCTTCCTGGTATATTGTCTGGTCTCTTTTCCCTGTGTTTTCATGTCTGTCGTTAGTTTCCCTGGTGTGTCTAATTTCCTGATTGTTTTCACCTGTCACTCCTTGTGTGTCTCCTGTGCTCATCAGTGTCAGCCCCACCCCTGATCGTTCCCACATGTGTCTAGTTACCCTGTGTTTAAATTCCCCTGTCTCCCAGTGTTGGTTCGTCTTGTGATTTGGCTTGTCCTCGGTGAGTGTTCTGTTCTGTTCTGTTCTGTTCTGTTCTGTTCTGTTCTGTTCTGTTCTGTTCTGTTCTGTTCTGTTCTGTTCTGTTCTGTTCTGTTCTGTTCTGTTCTGTGTATATATATATATAGCCTTGGAATAAAGGAATTATTTTTTACTTTAATCTGCATTTGGGTCCTATCTGCTTCACACACCGTAACATTACGAACCAACCTGCAATATGGGCCCAGCAGATCCTTTTGAGCAGGAGTATCTTTTTCTTTGGCTACCTGCTCTGATCAATGGATAGGAGCGGTCAGGGTTCAGCAGTGAGATGCTGCTCTGGCAGAAGCAGTCCACCTTACACTGAGGAATCAAAGTTTGGTGAAATTCTTACCTGCCAGGCTTTTGGATTACTTCACAATTTGTTTTCCCGATCCTGACAGACCCAGGTCTCCCAACTCCTGTTTTGACACCACACGCATTGGTGTGGTCCGTCTGGCGTCAGCCCCTGCTTCTCACCCAGTGTTTGCTACTGTCCAGGAGCCATTCGCTGGTACTCGTCTGGCCTTTGGAGGTCCACGGAGCCTCCAAACGGCTCCTAAAGGAAGGGGTCGCAAGGCCAGGTTGGCAGCACGAGCCTAAAGGGCCAGGGTTCCAGAACCAGTTCAGCCCCCAGCAGCCATGGTTACGGACCATGTTCTGGCCCCAGCAGCCATGGTTCCGTGCCCCAGTACCATCCCACATAGCCATGGTACCGTGCTCCAGTACCACCCCACACAGCCATGGATCCGTGTTCCGGTTCCCTGCCCAGCAGCCATGGTTCCGGCTCCAGTGCCGGTCCCAGGAGCCATGGTCCCTGCTCCAGAACCAGATTTTACAGCCATGTTTCCGGCTCCAGAACCGGACCTTTCAGCCAGGATTCTGACTTCAATTCCGGCCCCAGTCCCGGTCACAGCAGCCTTGGTTCCAGACCCAGATGTGGCCCCAGCTGCCACAGTCCCATCTCCAGTTCCCCCTTGAGTTCCCCCTCGAGTTCCCTCTCGAGTTCCCTCCTCTAGTCCCTCCTCTGGTCCCTTCTTTAGTCCCTCCTTGAGTCCCCTCTCTAGTTCCCCTCTCGAGTTCGCTCTCGAGTTTCCTTCTCTAGTTCCTCCTCTAGTCCCTCCTCTAGTCCCCTCTTGAGTTCCCTCCTCTAGTCCCTCCTCGAGTCCCCTCTCGAGTTCCCTCCTCTAGTTCATCCTCTAGTCCCTCCTCTAGTCCCCTCTGGAGTCCCCTCTCCAGTTCCCTCCTTTAGTCCCTCCTCGAGTCTCCTCTCGAGTTTCCTTCTCTAGTTCCTCCTCTGGTCCCTCCTCGAGTCTCCTCTCGAGTTTCCTTCTCTAGTTCCTCCTCTGGTCCCTCCTCTAGTCTCCTGTAGCCCCTTCTCTAGTCCCTTCCCTAGTCCCTCCTCAGTTCACTTTCCTAGTCCCTTCTCTAGACCCATCTCAAGTCCCTACTGAAGTGGTGTTGGAGGTCCCGCAGACTACTCTTCTGCCGGAGGTCCTGCCAACCCCAGGTCCCGTGCCGTTGGAGGTCCCGCAGACTACTCTTCTGCCGGGGGTCCTGCCAACCCCATGTCCTGTCTCGTTGGAGGTCCCGTCTCCTGCCGGGGGTCCTGCCAATCCTGTGTCCTGTGCCGTTGGAGGCCCCGCCGACTACTCCCCTGCCGGGGGTCCTGCCGGCCCTGTGTCCTGTCCCGTTGGAGGTCCCGCCGACTACGCTCCTGCCGGGGGTCCTGCCAATCCTTTGTCCTGCGCCGTTGGAGGCCCCGCCGACTGCTCTCCTGTTGTGGGTCCTGCCAACCCTTTGTCCTGTCTCGTTGGAGGTCCCGCTGTCTACTCTCCTGCCGGGGGTCCTGCCAACCCTATGTCCTGTGCTGTTGGAGGTTCCGCTGGGGTTCCTGCCAGCTCCATGTCCTGTCCCGTTGGGGGTCCCGTCGAGTACTCTCCTGCCGGGGGTCCTGCCAACCCTGTGTCCTGTCCCGTTGGGGGTCTCGCCGACGACTCTTCTGCCGGGGGTCCTGCCAGCCCTAGGTCCTGTGCCGTTGGAGGTCCCACCGACTACTCTCCTGCCGGGGGTCCTGCCAACCCTGTGTCCTGTCCCGTTGGGGGTCTCGCCGACGACTCTTCTGCCGTGGGTCCTGCCAGCCCTAGGTCCTGTGCCGTTGGAGGTCCCGCCGACTACTCTCCTGCTGGTGCCCCTGGGCTGTCAGCCCAAGACCCGTCCTCCGGACCCCCTCCACCCACCCTGGTGGGTTAGGGTTCACCCACCACGGGGTTTGTCAAGCTAAGCACATGGTGTAGTCCCAAACGATAGCTGAGGATTCTGGGTAGTGTTCTGCCGTCCAAAAACTCCGAAAAAATATTTGTTTCTCCGAATCGAAGGGGGAAAATACAAGCATTGAACACAATTCAAACCAATCAATGTTGTGTAATTAACAAGGACAATTTGGTGTTTTTTAGTCGATGAGTAGTGCAGATATCACTGTAAAATCAATCGACAGTAAGGAGAATAGGCTACTTACTTCCGGGTGTAAAATTCTCCGTTATCCAATGGGAATGGACGCTCGTAATACAATACAGGGGACATGATCATTATCTTTTAAATAACGTTAACTAAAGGGAACAATCTATTTGACACAGCTGAAGCTCTAGCCTTCCTTAAAAACTAACTAATTTAATAAAAATCACAGTTGCATTACACACAATGCACTGTTTTTTGAGAACACAAATTCGTAACTAATGTAATTTTTACATTCTGTTTTTACAATGTAGGTCACAGTGTAAACATACAAAATAAAATAGTCCTACAAATAGTGCAAGCTCAAGTGTTTGGGTTACGTATGGTAACCCTAGTCATATAAGCACAGGCGAAGCCCTCTACTGCAGTGGTTCTCAAATGGGGGTACGCTGACCCCTAGGAGTACTGCAGGGGATACGTGAGATTTATTTTATGTTAATGAAAGAAAAAAAATAAATAAGTAACGCATTTAAACAAACTACTAATAGTAGATTAACTACTTTATTCAAAGGTTTACAGTAATTCTGGATAATAACATGGGAAAAATAAACAGGGTGCTCTCTTTTCCTCTCCCTCTCCTGACAGCCCGTCAGTCTCGAGTCGTGCAGCTCGCTGAACCTGTAATAAGTGAACCGACAGTAAAGAATACATATATTTATAACTAGTTTAGCTAGTTCCAGAGTAGATAAACTAGCTAAGTGTGTTAGGTCTAACTCTTAGTGTATTTTGCTCGGCTCAACGGTCCGTCACAGCAGCGGAGCGATGATCATGCAGAGCTGCTCGTTCTCCGTCAGCAGCAGCTGATCTGATCTCTGATCTCTCTCTCGCGTCCGGTTATACTTCACTCGCGTTTATGTCCAAATCTATCAGATCTAGCTAGTTCTAGTTAATTATATGACTGCCTGCTTATCAAAGGACCTAAACAATAAGCGTTGCTTGGCAACGGCGTGTGGCCGCAAAGTATAGCTCAGCATTATGCATATGTTTATAGGAGGGGTCAAAATCCCATGCTCATAAAATGTTCATATATTTGTTCTCTTCATTCCCCACGCCCCAAAATAAATAAATAAATAAATAGATATACCAATTTTAGGAAAAGTAACGAAGTTTGAGCAGTGTGGGTTTTATATGAACAGAGTTACATATATTTCAAAACGTGAAGTGTAATAACTGCAGTTTGCCTCCTTGTCAGAATGACAAAGATCCTCAGTGAAACACAAGCCCATGTTTCTCACTACATTGTAAGTACAACTTATTAAAAAGATCGGTTCAATGCAACTAATGTCGTCTTAGTGTTATTGCATGATGTTAAAATTGGTTTGCCATGAATTTAGTTATTTTAAATGTAGCATTTTAAGTGTTTCTCAGTTACAATGTTGTTTTAATAAATCAGGCACTGATGGTGCAGCACTGCTACTGTACCTTTTTTTTAATTAAGGCATTTTGTCCTTAACAAATTGTATTTGCGCTGATCAGGGGGTTCTTGGCTGAATCTTTTTTTCAAAGGGGGTACATTACAGCAAAGGACAAACAGGGCCCCCGAGTAGAGGGCTTCGCCTGTGCTTATATAACAAAGGGTTACCATACGTAACCCCTTGTTATATCTCTCACAGGCTCCACCCTCTACTGGACTATATTGGTACAGTGGGCGGAGCCCAGATGTATACACGAGATGTCCAACAACAACACTGTTCCATCTCACTGTCCCTGACCGGCTTTCTGGTTAGCAGCCGCTGCGCCTCACTCACTCACTTGGTCGTAACCGTGGAGAAGTCGGGGCTGCGGCTGACACTGACACTCTGACACGCTTACCTCGCGAAAGTGTGCTCGGTAAACAGCGCTGAGGGATCTCATTCCCCCCCCGCCCATAGGCGGACAGACAGAGAGAGAGAGTCCTCAGCCCTGTATGGGCTCACTATGCACTACCTCCCCCCGAGTCCCTAAGGAGCACGGGGAGAGCGCAAGTGCCCCATGTCCCACACTCAGACACGCTTACCTCGTGAAGAGCGTGAATGAACTTTGACGTGGAGGGCTCCCCCCTCATGCCCTAAAGCAGGGGGAAAGAATCCTCCAGCCCCTATGGGCCACGTCCCCCGGGCCCGGGGAAACGTAAGCGCATTACGCCCAGGGAGGGGGTCAGATTTTTTTTTACCAGACATTTGGGATGCATTTGCCGGAAACACTGATACAGATATCAAAGTGATGCCTAAATGTTAGGATTGACACAAGGCTCAGGACCCAAATGCATGAAACCAGAAACGGCTTTTAATCACAAATCGCTCACGTTGAGGATAAAAACTAAAAACTTGAGGATAAAATATGTTAAACAAAAAGCATTTGCTTGGAGACTGAACAAACTAAACACACGGAGTCAATCAAAGAATACTTAGACACAAGGGATGGCTGGCAGACTTGGCGAACTGACACAGGACAAGGGGCGGGGTTGGGCAATCACAGAGGCGGGAGCTTTTCTTTTTTTACTATTCACAGATTTTGTTTTTATATGTAGAAATTGTTTGCAGATGCTTTTTATATTTGGAAAACATTATTGCATTTGTGGAATGTGTTTTACATTTATAGCATACAGATTATTGATCTGTTCACAAGAAGTAAAATAAATCGTAACTCGGTTGTTTAGTTGTTGTTTGATGTGAAATGTAAGACACAGTAGCTTTTCGGCATGATGAATCTATTGTTTTCCGCTTGGCGCAGATGCCTTGTTCTCACCGGAAAGTGACGGCTGTCGTTTTGCCAGGAAGTGAGTAGCACTGCACTTATCTATAAAGGGAACGTCACCACCCCCATGTTTGTGTTACTGAACCCTCTGTATTAATAAACTATGGAGAAAGGTTTGTGTAGAATCAGATGTGTGCAAGATCTACAGTAGATGCACATGCAGTCTGTTGATATTTTAAAATCTTAGTGTTCAAACACATAGACAATTTTATTTAACCAATCTTGTTCTCAATCTTTGCCGGACTGTACAAAATAATTGTGCCATTAATGTCCGGTGGACCCCAGAGGAACAGGATACATTTTGTATTCATTGATGCAACAAGAAGATGCTCTATTATATATTATATTTAATATTGTCTATACAATTTGAAAAGGAAAACTGACTCATCTGGCTGAAATCATGAATTGCATTTGGCTGCTTTTATAGCCTCATACCGCCTAACTTTACAGGCCTGGTGTCTGTGTCAGAGTCCTGCACGGGTCTGATTTTCAAGACCCACTCCCGCGACGTGCAATACCGAACCCGCCCCGCTACCCGCACATATTGCCAATTAGTTCCGCAACTCGACCCGACCCGTCGGCACAAGATCCGCGACCCGACCCGAACCCGCATAGCCTATGAGCAGTGAAAATGTGCAATTATTAACACACGCAGTTGCATATTTGTCTCAAAAAGCGCGGGATGTTGGTTATTTTCTCCATCTAGGATGACACCAAAAGTCTCCCAGACGTTGGATTTCGCTCTTGAGGAAGTGTTATTGAAAATGCTGTATTCTCTTGTCTTTGGGTTTCCTGTTTTATTGTGTAAAGTGTTCACTTTACACAATAAAACAGGAAACCCAAAGACAAGAAAAACACCAACACAGACAAAACTACAAACGTGACATAACATGAGAATCGTGAGTTTGGGAGCCGAAAGAGCCGGCTCTTCTTGGTGAGCCGAGCCAAATGATCCGGCACAGCAGCAGATTGATGCGCGCTGCAGAGGTTATGATTATGCGCAGTCCTGCGGGGGAGAGGTCTGAGGATAAATATTGGTCACCTGCATCATCTTTGTTTTACCCAGAACCGAACCCGGAAAAAAGCGTTTGAAAAAATACCACCCACGAATCACCTTTTTTGTCACCCGCAAATCACCCGGCAGGAGACTAGTCGGCGGGACCTCCAACAGCACAGGACCAAGGGCTGGCAGGACCCACGGCAGAAGAGGCGTCGGCGAGACCCCCAACGGGACATGACACAGACCCGATGCAGGACTCTGGTCTGTGTTAGAGTGTGGTGCTGTTTTGTGCTGTTTTGCGCTGATATCAGATGAACCCTGTTGGTCCATTGGGGGTTGGAGTTTTTGGAGGTTTGAGTGTTTTTGAGAGCAGTCCTGGCTGTAAGAGAACATGAGGAAGACGGGCTTGGCTGCCACTCACCGCCACTCTTCCTGATTGGCTGTGATGTGCCAAGATGAACATCAGCAAAGCCCGGGTCTTTCTGGCTCCCAGCCCCGGCTGTCCCCTCGAATGCCAACACAAACTGCACAATGTTTTGTTTCACGGAAACAACCGCGGCACTTTTGGCATTAGGTGTCTGCCTCCATGTCATTTGGCTGCTGTTCTCGAGTCTTCAGGGCCTTTTTGGAGGAAACTATGTGTGTATATTATCAGGAAAAAATTGCTGAACAAATCACTCCAAAACTTTCATGTTCAGTGCCAATGTGACCATCAGCTCACACCAAGCAGAATTGAAGAGTGCCTTCTGATAATTCATAAAGACAAGGATTAAGGTCGCAGGGTATAAATAGCCTTCAAGGGCGCCATGTGGATTTGTCTAAGGGAAATCAACTGAAGAGGACACACTAAAATATCATCATTAATCTGTAACATGGACATATTTTAACATATTTGTCTTGTGGCCTGTGACATGTGTTCCTTCATTGGGGAAATAATCAGGGACGGATAAAATAACAAGATTTCCATTCTTGCCCTTGACCTCATTTAAAATCTCTTAAAATGTTTATGTAACACGTCTGGTATTTATGTATATTTGTATTAATTATTTTACCAAAAATGATCAATCTTAGAAATTGGCAGTGGTTCGATTCATCTTACCACAGATGAAGCTGAGCTAAACTGATAATGGAAAGTTCAGTACATTTACTGAAGTACTTTTCAAAATGTTGAAGTACTTTACGTTGGTCTTATCAAACATATTTAAAAGCTGTAGTTTGTTGTGTTTTGTAGTTTGGGATTTGTAATTTGAATCACCAATAAATGAAAATGCAAAACACAAAATGTAAACCTTTAATTAGTCTTTATATATTAACTAGTGCTGCCAATCGATTAGTTATTAGTAATTATAGTTTGTTATACTAGTATTTACTTGTATTTTGAGGGGAGATTAATATGTGGGGCGTTGTAATAAAGAAATGCATGACAAATTGGTGAGAAATCTCAGCAAAAACAAACATTTTTTAAATAATTATTCATCCATCCATCCATCTTCTCCCGCTTATCCGTGGTCGGGTCGCGGGGGTAGCAGTTCCAGCAGAGAGCCCCAAACTTTCTTTTCCCTGGCGACATCAACCAGCTCTGACTGGGGGATCCCAAGGCGCTCCCAGGCCAGCGAAGAGATATAATCCCTCCACCTGGTCCTAGGTCTACCCCTTGGTCTCCTCCCAGCTGGACGTGCCTGGAACACCTCACTAGGGAGGCGCACAGGTGGCATCCTAACTAGGTGCCCGAACCACCTCAACTGGCTTCTTTCGACGCGAAGGAGGAGCGGCTCAACTCCGAGTCCCTCCCTGATGACCGAACTTCTCACCTTATCTCTAAGGGAGACACCAGCCACCCGGCGGAGGAAACCCATCTCGGCCGCTTGTATCCGCGATCTTGTTCTTTCGGTCATGACTAAATAATTATTGTTTTATTAAATTATTTTATTATACTTAATATGATTTATTTCTTTATTATTGTCTTGACAATTACGACAATGTGCATACTGCAGTTCTATCTGCTCCTACAGTGCTGACCGTGTCCCATATCTCCCACTCCAATGCAACTTCAGGAAACTGGCCAATGGTTGGACAAAAGGCTTTCCCTCTGTCCTCAACACACCTTAATCGAACAAGTCTAATTGTGCCGTTACAGTGAGGTATTGATGGTTCTTACTGAAGTCCAGTGATCCTCAGTCGGTGGAATACATTGTTCCAGTTATTTTGCTGTCTTTGCCTTTTGACTGCCATGTGATTCATGCTATAAAAACAGAGCTATTTCAAACTTGGTCATGTGAAACATTTCCTCATTAAGGTTTCCACATTAATCGCAAGTGTTGACAAGTTAAGGTTGACATCCATTATTTTTACCTTACCCGTTTTTATCTTTGCTGGAAACTACTCAATAAATCGAAACATATTTGGCCTTAAACACTTAGTGTAAAGTTTTTAAAAGAGAGTCTTTCTGCTGCAGATAAAGATGGATTTACAGTATTGTAACATGAGTATAACAATTTTAAAAGCACGCCTGTTTTGATAATATTACATACTGTATGCATTTCTCATCTACAAAATAAACAAATCATACATGAAAAGATCACATCTATGTGGTCAAAAATAAAACTGTGTTTTTAAGATCCATTCAGTACTGTTTAAACATGGACAAATGTGTTGCCAGTGTGTCCGTTTTTAGATTAGAAAGAGGATTAATCTGAATGAACAATCAGATAAATATGGGTGCAGTTTGAGTTTTTGTGGTTAAAAAAAAACAACCTCTGAGAATGAGCTGAGCTTCATAACCACGTCCAAAATCACCGGCGAGCAATTTGACCGAACATCTTGACAGAGGCAGATGGTGTTCATGGCTGATGCTCAAAACCTTCAAAGCAGACACACACTATGGTCCATGTTGTCTGCCAGCCCTCTGGGCTCTGTGGTTGCCTCTTCACCATTACATGTGTCTGGACCACACACACACACACACACACACACATACACACACACACACACACACACACACACACACACACACACACACACACACACACAGTGTACAGTGAAGGTGTCAGCAGACTCTCCAGCAGATTATATTAACTTCAGTGATTCACTTTTATTCCATAGAGTGTCAACAGTGACGGACTGTTAGTAATCAGCAGTGTTGTGCTAGTTACTGAAAACCAGAAACTAGTTACCATTACTAGTTACTTCATTTAAAAAGTAACTCAGTTACTTTACTGATTACTTACACCAAAAAGTAATGCGTTTTAGTTTTAGTTAACGTTTTAGTTACTTAAAAAGGGCTCCCATTATATTAATGCCCTTATATCCTTCATTTCAGTACTGTTATTGCATTGGAGAATAATACAATCTGATGATCAACTTGACATGCATTATATGCAATCTGGATAGCATCGATATTAGCTGGCTTTACATTTTTGTATATTCTTTCTCCAGGTAGTTGGAAAAAGTGTTCCTTTTCATATGCCGTGTGCCGCCCGGACATGCTATCATGCTAACTAGCTCCCTGAAAGCGGGTGACTCCACTGTAGCAATAGCCTGCATGTGTTCTACAACATACCGTGCAATGGCTTTATCGACTTTTCTCTGGCTAGCAGTCCCTTGGTTAAAATCCAGCCGCTGTTGCTTAGGTGCAGGTGGAGGTGGACTGGCGTCGGCTGAGTCTCTGTGGTCTGAGCTACTAGCTTCGTCCCAGCATGTTGTTTTTGCAGATGTTTTAAGAGATTTGAATGACTGGTTTGGGCAGTAGATATGCTCTTTGACCCGCCAGGACACAACTTACATTTAACTAAAACGTTCTTTTCTTTGTGCTCGACAAAAGTGAAATAGTGAGAATATCTCTAGGTGGAGAAACTCGACTTGAGCTCCGCCGCCGCCATGATAGTCTTGTTAGTAAACAACACAAACACACCCACAGCCCGTCTCCGCATGTGACACAGGAAGTATTTAAGTACATTTACTCAAGTACTGTACTTAAGTACAGTTCTCATCTCTGTTCACCTGGCTGTTGACTATATAAAAAAGCTAACGCAAGAACGGAGTAACGCACCATGTAGTAACGGTAACTGAGTTACTGAATTTAAAAAGTAATGCGTTAGAGTACTAGTTACTGCCAAAAATAACGGCGTTACTTTGTAACGCGTTAGTCCCAACACTGGTAATCAGTGCTCCTATAGGACCAGTACTGCATATATTTCTGCTGCGAGCCAGGGGAGGTTGTTTAGTGTCTGTATTTCCATGTTCCTGGTCAGGAATAACTAGAAAACGTCAAGGATTACTTTAAGGATCATAACATACCCCCTTCATGACTTCAGGTACAGTATATCAATAGAGTATCCAAATAATACACAATATGGAATGTTAAAACTCTCCCCCGGGAAGAAATGTTTTTAAATGTTGAAGTTCAATGCTTCAAAATTGTGAACTTTGAGGGCAAAATTAAGAGACTAGAAATCTATGGATAAATCTCTCAGCACCATATGAAACATAACTGTACACTTTTCAATAATCAACATATTATTAGAATATGGTTACAACCAATAACTCATATTTTAAAGTTGTTTAAAACGTATTCATTTTTTGTTCAGTTGTGAGTGTTGGGCTCCTGAATCATTCTCAGAGCCTCTCCTCTCTCCCTCTTTTCTCCCCCTGCTCCTCTGTCAAGCAATAAACAACTTTTAAAGTCTATCTAATCTTATTTGACCTGCTGAGCATTTTTTCTTTTTATTCATGGATATCTTACTAATCACTCCCTTTTAAAACTGTATTTTTGTTTTACTGTCATTGGAATCAGAATCAGAAAATGTTATTTTGTATAACTATAATAATTATAGAAAGATGTGCCTTGGAAATATTTGTTTACATAAATGATGACCAAAATGTTTAAGACACTGAGATAACGTAAGTAGTTATACTAATACCGCTTTCGTTAAATTAGTATGCATAAAAGTGACAGGTGGACACTCCCCCAATTATGCAAATGAGCTAAGTCCGTCTCCCATTGGCCAATGAGCTAAGTCCCTCCTCCCATGTCCAGCCTCCCATTCTTTGATGTGTGTGTTATCAGATTGGCGTGAAAGGCCCGCGTAGTTCTTTGATGTATTGATTAAGATAGTTAAGGTATTTGACCCCTGACCCTGAGAGTGGAGTAATTAGACTGCAATCAGATATGTTTTAAATCCCCCAGGCAGCCCCTTTGTTGTATAGGTCTTTGATGTATTGATTAAGATAGTTAAGGTATTTGACCCTTGCCCCGAGAGTGGAGTAATTAGACTGCAATCAGATATGTTTGAAATCCCCCAGGCAGCCCCTTTGTTGTATAGTTATTTGATGTATTGATTAAGATAATCTTTGGGGTTAAGGTATTTGACCCCTGCCCTTGAGAGTGGAATAATTATCCTGCAATCAGATATGATTGAAATGCCCCAGGTAGTACCTTTGTATAATTCCTTGATGTATTGATTAAGATAGTCTCTTTGACCCCTGCCCCTCAGAGCCCTTTGTTGTCTCATCTAATTAGCCTTTGATGTTTGCCCTTTGATGTGATGTGTAATTTCACATTGGTGAAAGCCTTTGATGTTAATCTCTGTATAAATGAGCCTCCTGAGGCTATGGCCAGTGTATAGAGATATGCTCAAAACTAAATTTGAAAAAGACAGACAATTCAGCTTACCAAGTCAACCGTCTGAAGAGCCAGTCAAGAAACGAATGCAGCATTGAGGCCGGGTTCAGAGTACAGCCGAAAGATCTGTGCGCAAACTTATCTTGCACCCTCTTTTTTTGGTCATGTGAGCGTTCATGTGTGTTGGAGGAGGGGCTCTGTAAGGAAGTCTGAAGGAAGGGGCAGATTTTCCCCCCGGTTGTGTACTTTCAAATTCTAGCTCACTCGAGATGGTTTCTCCAAAATGACAGGTTTGCATCCATTAAAGTGTAACACAAGAAAAGAGAATAAAGCATTGATGTCAACAAAACTGGATTGCTCCAATGAAATAATAAATAAATAATTTCAAAAAGTGCTTTTAAAGAAAATGTATTGAGATAAAGTATTTTATTTTCAGAAATGTTTTAAGGTTTTGCATACATAAAAAGTGTATCTTACAGTTCCTTTGTGAGAGAATTACACACAAATCTGCAGAGTGTCACTAAAAAGTTTTACGCAGTGACTGACATTCTGTATGTGGGTTCACACCCGAGCTGCTGCAGGGGGTGATTATGCTTGGCGCTCGGGGGATGGTGGGTTAAGAGTCAGATTCTTAACGAAATATTTACACATAAATCTGCTGAGTGTCTGTAAAAAGTCTTTAAATCAAAAAACTTGCCTTTTTAGAGTCAGAATCCTAACAAAATATCCTCAAACAGAGTACTTCATGGTAGTGGTCCGCTTTTATACACAAAAGTGTATCTTTTCAGTAACTTTCTCAGAGAATTTAAGCAAAAATCTGTCAAATGTTCAAAACAGCCTTGTTTTCACTGAAATAGCCTCAAAATCACAAATGACATTAAGAGCCAGATGCTTGCCGAAATCTACTAAAACAAAGTACTTCATTATCTACTTTTCAACTTTTATACACAAAAGTGCAGAGAAGGTATGCTGACTTAGAACACTATCTGTGAGATGAGAATGAAGAGGGACGGGGGAGGAAAATTCAGAGGATGAAGAAGCAGAAAACAGCCATTATTTTTCACTCTTTTGTAAAACGGACTGCACGTCAGTTTCAAGAAAGATGACACCGTGTTTATGCAGACATCCAAATATCTGAAGCCCTATAAAAAAAGTTACAAGTATATTGTGTTGAAAATATCTCAAAAAGTCGTAATATTGTATAATGTGATACCTGAGGATATTCTCTTTTTTAATTGTAGGGACTGTGAACTAATGTGTAATTACTTTATACTAATTAAAAGAAAAGTCTCTCTGAAGAGGGGAAATAATAAAAGAATTTTAAAAACATGATCTTTGTCTTTTTATAATTACTTTACACCACTATAAGGAAACCCAATATTAAGTTTGTGTGAGGTTGTACTAGGGATAATATTAGAATGTTGCTGTACCCATAAAGAATGTGTTTCTGCTCCATTTCACTTCATGAAGCCTCCAGCTTGTACAAGGGCTCCACCTCCACTCAATATAATATGTCCCGCCCTCCTCACCAGAATATTTAAAAGTAAGGGGATGAAAATAGATGAAAATAAATACGCTCAAACTAAATAACAGGCCAGTCATTTTCACTCACCAAGTCACTTTTCAAAAAATGGCCAAGAGAAGCATAGATAGAGTTTAATCAGCGAGACGCCTGTGACAACGTACCGCCACCCGTTGGGAGCGCCAATTAAGAAACGAATGCAGTATCTGGGCCGGGTTCATACACCTCCAGCCGAAGAACTTCATGAAGAATGGACTCTGAAAAATGGCGATGTTTGGGGTTATGTATTCAACTATATGGCGAATGAACTGCATTTCTACAATTTGAAGAATGGAGAAACGTATGGACCCCGCAGTGTTAAAGCGACACTGACCTCAACAGATTGGGCTGTGTTAACTCTGGTGTCTTCGAGAGATCTCCACGCAACCACGGTATCGGAAGAAGTAGTGCATCAAGAAACCATAGTGGAACCAGCGATGTACAAGATATTTGCAAAGAAAAGGAAAGAAAGAAAGACAGAACTTTTTAAACAGAGTCAGACATCGATGGACATTATACTGGTGAAAAAGAATCTCACCTTTACAGAGGACTCCACCTCCCACTCAACATAACAAGTCACACCCTCCTCACCAGATCATTTTAAACTAAAGACCCCTCAAAGAAAAGCATTGTGCTTTCTACCTATATAAAAAGAGAGTTGGGGTTGTCTTACGGAAATGTGTTATCTCTGTATCAAGATGATGTGTTTAAAAATGAATTTGGTAAAAAAAAACAATGGTGTGAGAGACGTCATAAAGACACTCATTTTAACCACAGTGTGTGTTCTCTACAAATGTTTAAAGATTGTTACAAAATGTAAAAAATAAAAATAAAAGGTATGGAGACAAAATTAATTCAGGTGACTCTGTCTTTTTATTAGGAAAACAAAACATATAATACAAATGGGTTAGGGGTTAAATGTAACCATCTTGGACTTAATAGTCTAACAAAATACTTTTATCTGAATACATTTTCTTTTTTAAACGCATTTTCTGTAATTATTTACTTATTATTTCAGTGGAACAATCCAGTTTTTGCAAACATCAACTCTTTCTTCTCTTTGTTTTTGTGGTACTAAGATACTTTTAGACACACTTTGGCGTATGCAACACTTGTTCAGTTAAACAAGGTTTTTTCTTTTCTGATAACCTTACATATTTTAGTTATTTTCTGCTACCAATATACTTTAAGATACATCTTGATGTACACAACACTTAACAAAGGGTATAACATGGTAAGGAAGGGTTTTTTCTTTAAGGGGTGCAACACTTTAGAACAGGGGGGTAAAATATTCATTAATTTGTATTGAATTGAGTTTTCTTTTTCTTTTTTTTTGATTTTCAACATACTATTTGTACACAATGACTTTTCCATATTTCTAGCATGCTATACTTTTTTGACTTCTTTCTGTAGAATCTTGACAAAAATATGACTTGTTCTTAAATGATGACCTATTGCTGGTGATGAGAGGAAAAAGCTATAACGCTTAAAGAACATTTTTCTAAAAACTCAATTCTATAATTGACTCCCCCCATTCAACGCAATAAGCCCCACCCTCCACTCAGCAAATCATCTAAAACGAAGGACCTCGCTAAGACGACCGTTGTAAACTAGCCATGGAGCAGAGAAAAGCCAAGACTCCCCCCGCAAGTTGCAGCCAGGAACAGAGTCTTGAACTACCATCAACACCACCATGTGGGAAACCCGAATATTGCAGTACTACTGCTGCTGATGCTACTCCTCGGGTCAAGAAGTCTCGGTTTAGGGACACAGTGAAATCGGAATTGTTTCATATTCTGGAGAGGGTGCTGTATCGGTACAGCGAAGAAATATGCAAAGATGCCGAGTCAATAACCCCGACCAGGGGCAACACGATTGTCGGAATTACATGTTTCTTTTTCAGAAACAATTACAAAGCGTTAATGAAAAGACTTTGGCTCGCCAACTTCGTTACAGTGATTGACCAGAGTCTTATTGAAAAAGTCATTTGCGAGGATGAACTGAGGATAGGACGCGCTTTGGAGGCTTTTCTGCTCAAGCTTATAAAATGCAGATGCCTCAAGGAGAGACTTGAAAATATCCATATTGAGTTGTATGGAGAAGAAGAAGACTAATAACCAGCAGTTGGATGGAGAAGAAGCCAGGGACTTGTTCGATACATTGACTTTTTTTCTTTAAGTAAAATAAAAATGGCAAACAACTATACAAAACACTCTGTATATACTGATCAGAATGTAGTCATTACCCTTTTAATAAGTGTGGTGATGAAAAATAAAAAAAGTGTTTTTTTTACATTTAAAAACTGTTGTCATCATTATAGCAAGGGGAGCGTGTCTGATACATGTGTATTACAGTCCTTCTTGTTGTGTTTTTCAGTGTTTTCTGTGTGTCTGTACACACAAAACACAAATCATTTAAAACAAACCCTGAATCACATTTAGAGAGGACCATTAAGAGTCAGAATCTTAACGAAATCTACGGACACAAAGTACTTCATTATCTACTTTTCAGCTTTTATACACAAAAGTGTATGTTTTCAGTAACTTTCTCAGAGAATTTAAGCATAAATCTGTCAATGTTCAAAACAGCCTTGTTTCACTGAAATACCATCAAAATGACAAAACGGCCGCAGCGTTCACAAGGTATTCACATAACTTTCATCATGAAATCCCAAGTCAACTCTGGAGACAAAGGGGCACAGCGCAGATCTATACATTATAAAAGGAGTGGCCTATATTCCCGCCCTTCCATCTAATCAATACCAGACATTTAAGAACAAAGAATGGTTGTTATTACCAACTTGCATGGTCCACACGTCCCCCACTGGAAAGGCAGAAGGCCTCTTGACCTTTGTCCTCCTCAAGTTTCAGACAGGGCACATGCAGGAAGGACTGAGAATCTCTAAAATACACAGATCGGATTAAAATATTCTTTGACAATCATAACACACATAATGAGCAGCAGACTTCAACAGTCCAGCCGTGAAGACATCTTCGGGACAGTTTTGAGATTCATTCAAATGCCGTTGCCATGGCAACACATTGCTCACCTTGAAACACGGTTTTCTCATAACTTCAGTGAATATACTCCAAATAGCCCAGAACTTCACAGGTTTGGTAACGATGCAGCCATCAACGCATCTAAGCGTAGTATGGGGTGTCATCAAATGCCGTTGCCATGGCGACAGACCACTCGCCATGAAACACGATGTGGCTGTAACTCGACACGGTCCAATCGTCCCCCAATCTTCGCTTGTATATCACCGGTCCATGCCTCAAGAGCTCTACGCCAAATCTGAGATCTCACCATATGCCGTTTCCATGGCGTATCCCTCGCCATAAAACATGATGTCGCTATAACTCCTATGAACATTTTCAAAAAGTGCTCAAACTTCACATGTGTGCTAACAGTCCAGCCTTGAAGACATCTATGGGACAGTTTTGCGATTTCTTCAAATGTCGTTGCCATGGCAACAGAATGCTCGCCATGACACACAGCTTTCTCATAACTTCAGTGAAACTGATCCAAACGCCCCAAAACTTCACAGGTTTGGTAACGATGCAGCCATCAACGCATCTAAGCGTATTATGGGGTGTCATCAAATGCCGTTGCTATGGCGATAGATAATTCGCCATCAAGTTAGTTCAGAAGTTTGCAGTTCAAATATTCTGCTGCTTTTCCAAGCCTTTTTCTTTTCTTTTCTTCTCTCTTCACACATTCAAGCCCCCAGTGTTCATGTATCATTTCAATCTAAATTATTCACTTTCTTCTTACACATTACATTTCAGCATAGCAGTTTAGCGTCATACTTTCAGCATAAAGCATTCCCACTAGCAATTTTCTTCAGGAATTGCATTTTCTAGTTTATCTTTGCCGCACATCCAACACATCATGAGGTGACACAGAATCGAGGGGTACATACATTATCACTCAATTATACGAACTCGCAGAGATAATAACAAGAACAGACAACACAATATATGGCGCTAGGTAGTTAAAAATGCTAACATGGCTCACCTGTGTCGTAGTCTGGTCAAAAGTGGTCTTCAATGGCATAACAACGATGCTGAAGTTAATCCAATGTGTCTGTGTCCCTTTGAATGATTTCTGATAATCCATGAGTAATAAACCTGCTTTTCGGTTTTCAGAAGTCAGTCCCCATCTTTTTGCTTTAGATTGTGTGTGATTGGGGAGATTCTCCCTCGATTATATTGGCTCTAACGGTCAGAAAGAGATGTCAATCACCAAAATCGACCAATGGGTTCCAGAGAAACGGTAAAACCCCCATTTCCACCCAAATCACCTCAGAGGTGGAGTTTATTTTGCTAAACCTCTCTAAAAAAGTAAAATGTCACTTTTTTGCATCATTCTTGATACAGGGTACTCATTATATGTTCTACTTTGGATTCCTAAAGCTTTTAGTCTACCTTACCATTATCCAAGGGTAGTTCTCACTGTAAGTAAACAATAATCTTTGGACGGACATTATAATTTACAGTTTTTTATTATGTTCAATCTGAATTTTCTTTAAAATAAAAAACATCTATATTGATTCTGACTTTTCCACATCCAACTCACAGGTTTATCATTACCTTGAGAAAAAAGATTATAAATGTAAACCTTTTTGAAGGGAAGATATGGTCATTTGTTCTGGGAATGTCATTTTCGAGCCTGAGACCTAAAAAACAGGCTCCGGGCTAAACTGGTTAAACATAAAACAACGTATTTTAGCTTAAAATATGTCAATTCCTAGTAAACAAGCAACAATTTCTGAACCATACATTGAAACGTTGACCTTTAACAACATTTAAATGCAGTTTTCCAATTCACAATGACATCTGTAAGTTTAACTGGTTTATAAAGCATTCAATGAAAGGCCAAATTATTATCGGTGCTCACATTAATAGACTGTCAGCAGACCCGGTGGCAGACATACGTCTCTGGGCGGGCATTTGATTTACCAGGGCGGGCCCACCCCGAAACTTACATTTCCCAGGAAATCTGAATTGTCAACGGGGAGGTGAGGGAGGCACTCGTGAATTGTTGTTACTGAAGCAGAGGGGTTTTAGGTTGCCATAAGGCTGTTGACGGTCTTATTATAGGCTACATCCATTGGTTAGTGTTGTGGCACATTTGTAACGCTGTGCCAACTTGGGCAAGCACGCAGGCAAACTTGAGGAGCGCACACAGGGTGGAGAGGTGGAGTGAGGTTGGGTGATGGAGAGAAAGGGAGAGAGAGAGAGATAGATTGAGCGAGGCAGAGAGCATGTGCAGCGGTCTGCTTGCGCACAGAGCAATTTGTGAGAGAGCCGGCTTGAGAGTCAATTTCTCTTCAAAATATAATTGATTGCCAGCCTCCCTTGTCCCTGGCTGGCTTGCTAGCTCGTTGGTAACGTAAGTTACGTAACTGATGTCTTCTAATGTGCCTGCATCTGGCGCTGAGTTGCCATATTCCTTTCGTGAACCACTTCCTGATATCCATTGTTGCAGATAAATATAAATGATAATAGCCAAACTAACCTAGCACGAGTAAACTGACAGGCTGCTGTGCCGCATTTCACTCAAAAACCCACACGACTCAAACCAGCGAAAAACCAGTCTTGCGCGCAGCCTTTCATTCAGAATTTCACAGCAAAATAAAAAAAATTAAATTAAACTAATCTTTCAACATAGTGTAGCGTCTCGCTACAGGAACACAGGGAGGCTTAGTTTGTCCTTTATCCGGGAGTTTGTTGCACAGATCACAGGTTACTGTTGGCCATAACCACACCAAAACAATCTACTAACTCTGTCATATTCTCACACTCCGTCATGTCTCCCGCTAGCTTTTTCCTAGCTTCCCGCGTCCCTCTCCCCAGGAACCTCCCTATTCCAGCCCCAACCAACCAGACAACACTCTCCCACCCAAACCCACAGCTACAGGTCACACGAACCGTCCATCAAAACAGTGGCACCTTCACTGACACTCTGTAAAATGCAAACAAACTCTGAACAACAAACACATCAAACATCAACATTATAACCAGTCCGTTACACTTTCCCCCCTCCTCAAAGTCCCTCGTCCTCGAGGGAATAAACAAAGTCTCTCAGGTGATTAGGGGGTCTGCAATTTCTCTGCGGCCGTGCCTGGCCTGCGGCAGGGGGAGACAGGCCCACCGTGGGGCCCAGAGTAGGGCAAGGGAAAAAAAGTCCAGGTTGTGGGGAACCAGGCAAGGTCCCCGGGTTGTGAGAGGGGGGTTGGGAAGAAGAAAGAACAGTTTCCATAGCCCCCTGTGTCTCACTACCTGATCCTAGTGGTGTCGCTGTACCCCGATAAGGTGCCAACCTGTCCCGGTGAAGAGCAACTATTCTCCCTCTCCGCTGCAGTTGGACCCTGTAGACGACCTCACTCAGTCTCTCCAGAACCCTGCAGGGCCCTTCCCAGCTGTCCAGCTTTGGGCATCTGCCCTTCTTCCTCTGTGCGTTATACACCAAGACCAACTCCCTTGCACTGAAATGCCATCCTCTAGCATGCACGTCGTAGTTCCTCTTCTGCCTCGCCCCTGCACTCTGTAGCTGGCGCCTGGCAAAATCGTGAGCAGATTGCAACCGTTCCTGGAGTTTCCTGGCATATTCGAACCCTGGGGGGTCCACAGGAGCGTCGGGGGGCAAGCCCATCATCATCTCGCCCGGCGTGCGCATCTCCCTTCCTAACATGAGGAGGGCAGGGGAGCAGGAAGTGGAATCTTGGGTCGCAGACTGGTACGCCATCAGCACAAGGGTGACATGGGCGTCCCAGTCTCTTTGGTGTTTTGCCGTCACTATGGCAAGCTGTTGAGCAAGTGTGCAGTTGAACCTTTCCAGGAGGCCATCGCTCTGTGAGTGAAGGGGTGTGGTGCGGGTCTTATGGGATCTGAGTTTTTCGCAGTTTTTTTTAAACACTCGGGACTCAAAGTTCCGGCCCTGGTCTGTGTGTATGACTTCAGGCGCCCCGAACCTGCTAAACATTCCCTCCACCAAAGCGTCCACAATAGTCTCTGCCTCTTGATCTGGTAGGCTGTATGCCTCAGGCGACTTAGTGAAGTAGTCCATGGCTGTGAGGATGTAGCGGTTCCCTTATTCTGTGCGGGGAAACGGCCCAAGAACGTCGATCCTGATCCTCTCCATTGTGCACCCTACCGGAAACTGCTGGAGCTGGGCATGAGATCTGTCGGTAGGGCCCTTACGTGCAGTGCAGCTGTCGCGGCGGCGACAGAAATCTTCCACATCTCGTCTGTGTTGGCCCCAGTAGAATCTCTGTCGCAGGCGGTGGAGAGTCTTAGAGACCCCAAAGTGACCAGATCCTGGAGTTCCATGCACTGAGCGAAGTACCGTCTCCCGCAGGGTCCTCGGCACCACCACCTTGTCTCTCCTGCAGCCGGTTCCTTCCATCCGCTCTGCAGCACTCCATCACACAGGCGCAGGGCTTCAAACATTGACCACAGCTCTTTATTGGCACGAGAAAACTCAGAGACCTGTTCCCACCGGGGTTTGTGTTGTGCAGCCACCCAAGCGGTTATCGGCCTGATGTCGACATCCCCCTCCTGATTTTTCCTCCATTCGGCAGCATCTACAGCTAAAAGTCCATGGTCAGTTGATGCCCCGACTGGTCCCACCGCTGCACATATCACCTCAGCCTGTAGACATTCCCTCTCCTGTGTCTCTCTCTTCACGCAGTAGCGGCAGTCATCACTGTAGCAGGGGCGGCGGAAGAGTGCATCAGCGTTGCCGTGCTGCATGCCAGGTCTGTGAATTATGGTGAAGTCATATGCTTGTAACTCTTCAATCCAGCGTGCCAGTTGGCCTTCTGGTTCTTTGAAGGACATGAGCCACTTTAAGGCAGAGTGATCAGTCCGGACTGTGAAGTGGAGGCCCCCTAGGTAGTACTTGAAGTGCCGGATGGCGCTGACCACAGCAAGCAGTTCCCGTCTGGTGACACAGTAGCGGCGTTCAGCTTTGTTAAATGTTCTGCTATAGTAGGCCACTACTCTCTCTCCTTCTGGTGTCACCTGGGCCAGCACGGCTCCTGCTCCACTGTTGCTGGCATCGGTGTTGAGGATGAAGGGAAGGGTGGTGTCAGGGGGGAAGAGGATCGGTGCCTCCACTAGGGCTTCCTGTAGTAAAGCAAATGCTGCATGACACTCCACTGTCCATGAAAACACCTCTCCTTTCTGTAACAGGCGGAACAGCGGCGCAGATATGCAGGAGAACCCTTTCACAAACCTCCTCTAGTAGGAGGAAGGGCCCAGGAAGCTCTTCAGGTCCTGCACAGAGCTGGGGGTGGGCCAGTCCTTCACAGCCTGTACCTTCTCTCCCATGGTCCCGACGCCGCCCTCCGCTAGCCTGTGACCGAGAAAAGTCACCTCACGCTTCACGAAACAGCACTTCTGGGGGTGCAATTTCAATCCTGCTCCAGCCACTCTTACCAGCACACGTTTGAGGGCCTCAAGAGCTGATTCGAAGGATTTACCATGGACGAGGATGTCGTCCAGGTAAACAACACACTCATGGCGGGGGATGTCTGCCAGCACCTGGTCCATAAGCCTCTCAAACGTGGCAGGGGCATTACAGAGGCCGAATGGGAGAACTTTAAACTGCCATAAACCCCCGTTGGTGATGAAGGCTGTTTTCTGTCTGGCCTCAGGGGCAAGGGGGACCTGCCAATATCTGCTGCGCAGGTCCAGGGAGGAGAACCAGGAAGACCATGCCACTGTATCGAGTGCCTGATCGATGCGAGGAAGGAGGTACAGGTCCTTCTTGGTCACTTTATTGAGCGGTCTGAAGTCTACGCAGAACCGAAAGTCCTCCTTCTTTTTCTTGGGAACCATGACTACTGGAGCGGCCCAGGGGCTGTTGGAGGGTTCGATGAGTCCAGCCCGTTGCATCTCCCCCAGTGCATTATCTGCTGCAGCTTGTCTGGCCAGAGGGAGGCGTCGTGGTCTCATTATAATGAGCTGTGCATCTCCAGTGTCGATGTTGTGTTCGATGAGATCTGCCCGGCCAACTTCGGCCTCAGACAGTGAAAAACAATCTTTGAATTCCAGCAAGAGCTGCAGCAGCAGGTTCTGCTCATTGGGAGTTAGTCCATCAGAGTTTCTCTGCCAGACATATGTCACTGCCGAAACTCTCAAATCTAGATTGCACCTTGCACTATGCCTGCGGGAGTCTCACAACAATAATAAGAGCGCTGTTGAGAGAGATGACGAGTGGCATTTACAGTGGCCAATCAGAGGGGTCTCAAACCGGATACATCACACGGGATGAGGGTTCCCAACCAACCAGAATGGTTTAAAGTTAAACTAAGGAAGTAGACGTAACAGATATACCGATAGCAGCACCGTTTGTCCAGCAGCTTAACGGTAATACCGATACCATCCAATCAGGTACCGGTTTTGACTTAGTACCGGTTCTCGATACCCATCCCTAGTTATTATAGTGATTCACCAGGTCAGCAGGGTGGGTGGATGTTGGAGGTTGGGGGTAGGAAATAATCAGAGTGGTGAGATCTGTGGGTTTAATGTGTTTAATGTTTCTGAAGGTGATGGACCGTTGTTCTTTGGCTTTGGAAGGGGGGGTATGGATATCAAAAAATACAGCTTTATGGTCAGAAATGGGGAATTCAATGACAGCAAGGTTAATGGGAGTGATGCCAGTGCAGCAGACTAAGTCCAGTATGTGAC
This sequence comes from Champsocephalus esox, assembly GCA_036324585.1. Taxonomy (NCBI): domain Eukaryota; kingdom Metazoa; phylum Chordata; class Actinopteri; order Perciformes; family Channichthyidae; genus Champsocephalus; species Champsocephalus esox. Next base: position 655,733 of record CM070484.1, read on the forward strand.
CTTTGTTATGTGTTGGGAGGTTGACATGTTGTGTGATATCGAGATATCGAGGCAGTCCAGGAGTGAGATTAAATCAATTGCAAAAACATTGGATGGGTCGTCAATGTGTATGTTAAAGTCGCCTAAGAGGATAACAGTAGGGGACATTGCACATACACATGTTAGTAGTGATGACAATTCAGTGAGAAAAACAGCAGAGGGCTTCGGCGGTCTGTAGATGGAAATAATGATGATGGGTTTGGGCCGGGGCCAGTGAGTTTTACAGCGAAGCATTCAAAAGAGGAGTGATGGTGGACAGTGACAGCAATGACTTTAATATTTTCACGGTGCAACACAGCAAGCCCCCCTCCCTCCCTCCCAGTGGCACGGGTTTACCAATAAAAGCATAACCCGGAGGGACAGCTGCATTAAGCTGGGAGAAGTCATCAGACTGGTCTCAGTGAGGCATAACAAATCAAGCTTTTTGTCCATACTGAAGTCAGAAACCAGCTGGGCCTTATTGGTGAGGGATCTTATGTTAAACAGACATAGTTTCAGACAGGTACGTTGTGCGTATGTGGATGCTTTAGACAGGGGGGATAACACACTGTGATTGACAGCACGGGCAGTGTGGGGGGGGCGTGGCTCAGTGGACCAGAAAGAGCAGATTGTTTTGTTATTGCTGTGTTTTGTGTACTCAAATCTTCGTCCAGATCCACTGTGAATGTATCTTGGTCGTTTGAGAATACTAGAGTGTTGGGCAAGCAGAGCTGGAGGGGTCCTGGAGTAAGACCGGAGACGTAGCAGCTCCGTTGCAGCTCCGTTGCAGAGTAACGCAGCGGAAGAGACGTGCTCGTTACGGCCCGTACACACTACAGGCGTCAGAAAAGCTTGAAGCTGGGCGTGTCTGAGGCTTGGCGCTTTCTCGCGCCCAAGGCGACCAACAACCAATCAGGAATCTCCCGCCCGCCCCCGGCATACAAAGCAAAAAAAAGCCCGGCTCTTCTTTACTATTGCCAAAATGGATGCCGGTTTTGTAGCAACGGTAGCGTTGGTTTATTCAATGTCTCGCAGGAGGCCACGTATAGTGCGTCGCTGTTGGGTACATCCGATACTCAGAAAACGTCTGCAACGGGGGAATACCACGTTCTTGTCCAAGAGCTCCGCCTGGATGGTGTACTGTTTCAGCAGGATGAGCAAAGACGCATTCGACGAGTTGCTCGGAAAAGTCGGTCCACTGATTGCAAAGGCAGACACCCGTATGCGTTTGTCAAAAGGACCCGCCGAGCGACTCGCCATCTGCCTACGGTACGTTTTGTGTATTTCTACTTCTGTAACCTGACTCTGTATATAAAGAGAGAGAGAATGCATGCAATGGATGAATGAAGTCTGTGATTTAGTTCAGATGAATGACATTAATTAAGGTGTGTGTGTGTGTGTGTGTGTGTGTGTGTGTGTGTGTGTGTGTGTGTGTGTGTGTGTGCCTGCCGTGTAATTGTGTGTCTGTGGTATGTTGGTGTGTGTGTCTGTCTGTGGTATGTTGGTGTGTGTGTCTGTCTGTGATGTGTGTGTGTCTGCCTGTGGTGTAATTGTGTGTCTGTGGTGTAATTGTGCCTGCCTGTGGTGTAATTGTGTGTCTGTGGTATGTTGGTGTGTCTGTGATGTGTGTCTGCCTGTGGTGTAATTGTGTGTCTGTGGTATGTTAGTGTGTGTGTCTGTGGAATGTTGGTGTGTCTGCCTGTGGTGTAATTGTGTGTCTGTGGTATGTTGGTGTGTGTGTCTGTGGAATGTTGGTGTGTCTGCCTGTGGTGTAATTGTGTGTCTGTGTGTCTGCGTGGCATAACTTTTTTTTATTTTTTTTAATCTTGTATATTACTTTTTTCTCAGGTACCTGGCAACCGGTGATTCGTACAGGACCATAGCATTCAGCTATCAGGTCGGGCATACAACAGTGGCTGTCATCGTGAGGGAGGTTGCGGGTGCCATCTGGACCGCCCTGGTTGAGGAGACTGGACCGCCCTGGTTGAGGAGACCATGCCGGTACCACAGACGGAGGACTGGAGAGCCATCGCTGCTGGGTTCCAGGAGCGCTGGAACTTTCCAAATTGCGTTGGTGCCATTGATGGGAAGCACGTGGTGATCCAGGCTCCGGCACATTCTGGGTCCCTCTACTTCAACTACAAGTGCACCCACTCCTTGGTACTGCTGGCTGTCGTGAATGCCCAGTACCTCTTCAGGGTAGTGGATGTCGGAGGCTTTGGAAGGAGCAGCGACGGTGGGAGACTGCGGAATTCCGCTTTTGGAGAGAGCCTCCGAGGTGGCAGTCTGCAGCTACCGCCTGACACCGTCATCCCAGGAGCAGAGCGGCTCGGCCTTCTTCCCCATGTGTTGGTTGGAGATGAGGCTTTTCCGCTGCTGGACAACCTGCTGCGTCCGTTCCCTGGACGTCAGCTCACAGGAGGCTGTTGAACTACCGCCTCGGCCAGGTTGGTGGTTGAATGTGCGTTTGGCATCCTCTCATCTCAGTGGAGAATGTTCCGGCGTGTCATCACCACCAGCCCGGAGGTAACAGAGTTGTGTGTGAAGGCCGCCTGTGTGTTGCACAACTTCCTCCGCAGGAAGACAATAGGAAGGTCATCATGCACACCTGTCGTCGCAAAGTCGAGTGATGAAGCTCCAACCCTGCGCGATGCACCTATGATGGGCTCAAACAACGCCACACGCCGATCCATCAACCTGCGGGAGACCTTCTGCTCCTATCTGAATGAGGAGGGTGCAGTGCCAAAAGCTCTTTTAAGAGCTACCCATTTTCTTTAAAGAGCAAATGTTCCAAATTAGCCATTTTTAAAATCAAACATTGCTAATAAACATGTTTCTTGAATTGATATTATTATATTATGATATGACTAACAGCCTTTTTCTTTGAGCCCTGTTTTTACTGATAAACCACTCATAACTTCAATATGTTTTCACATGACCAATTACAGAAGAAAGCACGTTATATATACCGACATACATGAAGCTTCTGGTATGTTGCAACTGACAAACCACATGAACAAGTGAAGACACAGTATAGCCATAACATACTTGAAATAATGTTTTATTTGAGTGAAGTGTGTGTGATGAGTGTAAACAAATGTAATGTGGATCAGTACGTGTGAAAACATTATAAAATGATACATTGTTCTCCTGGTCCACCTCAAAAATGAGCTGGTGTACCCCGAGGCGGACTCTTGCCCTCTGTGCCCTTGTCATCTGCCTCATGGTGGGCAAGAGGCTCTTGAAGAATTGAAAGTCCTCATCCTCCTCCAGCACTGGTGGGGTTGGCTGGGCAATTGGTCACAGCAGACAGCAGACTTCTTTCATCTTTTCTTGCAGACGTTCTCTAATGAAATGAAATGAAATAATAAAGTTAATAAATAATAAAGTGAATTTCTTTAATTTACTAAATTATTCCTCCATTAATGAATGCTATTGTTATGCTACATTCCATGCTGGCTAAATATACTGTCTATGCTTGATAGCTGTGAATCAGATCAAGTTTTATTTATAGAGCACATTTATAAACGATGTGTGGTCGAGCCAAAGTGCTGAACATATAATAAAATTAGCCTACAGTAGAGACACTTTACAGCAAATACAACAGCACAGATTGTTCAGAATATCAGTATGAGAAAAACGACACCCTCTGCATGTATATGTTATATATTATGCTTATACTTATATTATATATAATATTTTTTTATTAATATATATTATATGTTATGCTACATTACTAGCTGGCTAAATATACTGCCTATGCTTGATAGCTGTGCATGTATTATATGTTATGTTATATATTATGCTTATACTTATTATAATATTTTTTTATTATTATATTAATATATATGACGTTGTAGTGCCGAGACATATGGGAGTCGGAGGCGATCGAAGGTAGTCACCACAATATGTTATTATGCTACATTACTAGCTGTCCGTTCAAAGCTAAAACGAAGTAAACTGGATATAAACTCTCCAAACAGTTGAAAACCTACCAGTTTCACCAACTGTCTCTGCCACCTCCCGCCATGCCTGGTTCCTCCGGTTTAGGTCCCGGTAGGTGAACAGAGTACAGTCATACAAGACTGGGACATTTGCCACGGAAATGATTGATTTGTCCTCCATTTTCTGACATAAGGAAAATAGTCGAGATCTGCATACACGCGGTTTGATTGGCTAGTGCTTGTAATGACGGGAATTCAAAAACGGGATTTGATTGGCTGACGCCAGCTTCGAGCAAGCCTCGAGCCTCAAAAGTTGAACATTGTTGAACTTTTGACGCCAATAGACGCTCGCGAGGCTTGCAACGCCATGCCATGCTACCCACAATGCAGTTCGGCGAATTTTGAAAATATCCTACGTCACCCCATTCAAATGAATGGGCGAAGCGTTGGAAGCCTTTTTTGACGCCTGTAGTGTGTACGGGCCGTTACCGTGAGACACAGAGCGCTCCATATGAGCAGTTTAAAAATCCACATGATGAGAGTTAAAAACAAAAACAATGTAATCCAGCGGTTTGATGATCCAAATGGTTGAAGTGAAGCGACAAACCTGCACTGCTGAGGCGGACGAGTAGTCGTGTTGGTTGTAGCCGCAGGTTTTCTCTCGAGGTGGAGAAACCAGACATAAGACGGCTAAATGAATTGTCACAATCTTAGATGAGACAGACTGGTTTGTAGCAGACGGATTTGGAGTCCAGTTGCACAAGACAACATTCAACAGAAACAGCACGAAACAATCGACAGACAACGGAGGAGGCGCGGCAACAACTTGCCAGCGGTCCCTCACTTCCGGTGCTAAAGTGCTATTTTTATAGGTAATGTGTGGACCTCACATAGGGGGGCAAGCTCCCCCTGGAAGATTTATTTTTAAATATTGAAATGCATCAATCTGGTGCACTTTGAGAGCAAAATGAAGAGATCTATGGATACATCTCTCAACACCCATATGAAAAAACTGTAAACAGATTTCCTTTTTCTTTATTTACAAATCACCCTTTTAAACTTTATTCTTGTTTTACTGTCATATAGTATTTCATACTGTTTTTCACTTATTCTCTTATTTTTTTATAACTATAATGATCATATAAACGTGTGCCTCGGAAATTGTTTACATTAATGGTGACCAAAACGTTTGAGACCCACTGAGATAACACTGACAGAGTCCTTTAGTTCACTGAGTCTCTCAGTCTGACAGGAGAGGACTCTCCTCCACTTTGTTGAGCAACTATTAGTCGAACCGCATAATCCTGCTTTATCCGACCATTTCTTAGTAACGTTTGAAGTACTATTACGAGACTACAAAGCATTAGTCAAAAGCTCTTGCAGCAGAAACCTATCTGTTAGTGCTATAGCCACATTTAAGGAAGAGATTCCACCAATACTTAACTTGATAGCATGTCTGCATGTAGGGGAGGAAACTTATACAAAATGTACACCACCCCAAATTGATCATGTTGTTGATAGTGCTATAGATGCGCTGCGAATAAAATTAGACTCTGTTGCTCCTTTGAGAAAGAAGAAAATAAAACAACATAGATTAGCTCCATGGCATAATGCCGAAACCCGCAAAATAAAGCAAAAGGATATGGCGTTCCACTAAACTTGAAGAATCTCGTTTAATCTGGCATATTACTCTCAATGAATATAAGAAAGCACTGCGTAAAGCGAGAGCAGCCTACTACTCTTCATTAATAGATGAGAATAAGAATAATGGAAGATTTCTTTTCAGCACTGTAGCCAGGCTGACAGAGAGCCACAGCTCCATTGAGCCTTCTATTCCCACAGCACTCAGTAGTAATGATTTGATGTGCTTTTTTAACGATAAAATTGTTACTCTTAGAAACAAAATTAATGACCTCTTGCCTTTGACCAGTAGGCCTATAGTGTTATCAACAGCTCCCGGAATCGTAAGTTCTAATATTACACTAGATAGTAAACTAGAATGCTTTTCAGCCATTAACCTTGAACAATTACATTCAATGATTCTCTCTTCTAAACCATCAACGTGCATGTTAGACCCAATTCCAACTAAGCTGTTGAAGGAAGTTTTTCCATGAATTAGCACTTCTTTATTAAATATTACGAATATGTCTTTATTATCAGGCTATGTTCCACAATCATTCAAACTAGCAGTGATAAAACCGCTTCTTAAAAAGCACAACCTCGATCCGGAGGTTTTAGCCAACTATAGACCTATTTCTAATCTTCCGTTCCTCTCAAAAATTCTTGAGAAAGCGGTCGCAAAACAGTTGTGTGATTACTTAAAAAACAATGATTTATTTGAAGATGTTCAGTCTGGCTTTAGAACACATCATAGCACAGAGACAGCTCTGGTTAAAGTCACAAATGATATTCTAATAGCCTCAGACAAGGGACTTGTCTCTATTCTTGTTTTGCTCGATCTCAGTGCTGCATTTGATATTATCAACCTTGATATACTATTGCAAAGACTAGAGCACTTAGTTGTTTTACAGGGAACTGCTTTAGGCTGGTTTAGGTCCTATCTATCTGAACGCTCTCAGTTTGTACGTGTTAACGATGAATCTTCAAGCAAACCAAAGTTAGCCATGGAGTGCCACAGGGCTCAGTGCTCGGACCTATTTTGTTCACATTATATACGCTTCCGTTAGGCAATATTATAAGGAATCATTCCGTAAACTTTCATTGTTATGCGGATGATACTCAACTATATTTATCAATCAAGCCTGATGAAATTAATCATCTATATAAAATTCAAGACTGCCTTAAGGACTTAAAAACGTGGATGACCTTAAACTTTTTGATGTTAAACACGACCAAAACTGAAGTTATTGTACTTGGCCCGAAGAATCTACGAAACTAATTATCTAAAGATATACTAACTATGGATGGCACAGTTTCTAAAAGGTTTAATGATATAATGGAAGCCCTAAAATCCTACTAGGACATAGTAAAACACATATTAAATATATTGTCTGGAACCGCATACATTCAGCTTTCATTTGAAGTTCAATGATGAATTGTTACTAACTATGGATGGCATTAATTTGGCCTCCAGTGAGACTGTAAGGAATCTTGGTGTTATATTTGATCAGGAATTATCCTTTAACGGCCACATAAAATCAATTTCAAGGACCGCCTACTTCCATCTACGTAACATTGCAAAAATCAGGCATATCTAGCCTCAAAACGATGCAGAGAAACTAGTCCATGCATTTGTTACTTCTAGGCTGGATTATTGTAACTCTTTATTATCAGGGAGTACCAAGAAGTCAATCAAGTCGCTTCAGCTGATTCAAAATGCTGCGGCTCGTGTACTAACCAGAGTTAGGAAAAGGGACCACATTACTCCTGTTCTGGCTGCCTTACAGTGGCTCCCTATAGAACACAGGATATAATTTAAAATTCTTCTTCTCGCCTACAAAGCCCTTAATGGGCAGGCACCATCTTACCTTAAAGAACTCATTATACCCTACTGTCCTACTAGGGCATTGCGTTCCAAGAATGCAGGGTTGTTGGTTGTTCCTAGAGTCTCTAAAAGTACAATGGGAGCCAGAGCCTTTTCTTATCAAGCTCCACAGTTGTGGAATCAGCTTCCAGTTTGTGTTCTGGCGGCAGACACCCTATCCGTTTTTAAGAGTGCGCTTAAGACCTTCCTTTTTGATAAAGCTTATAGTTAGGGCTGATTAGATTCAGCCCCTAGTTTTGCTGATATAGGCATTGTTTGTCGGGGGACATCTTACTTCTTCCTTCTCGCTGTCTATACCTGTGTACTCTCATGTTCCGATTAACCCAGCTTCCCCAAATGTCTTTCCTTTTGGTGTCTATATACGCTGGGATCCGGAGTCATGGATGATCCTGCGGTCTTGTGTCCTGGATCGCGAGCGCTGGATCTTGAGTCATGGCTGTGGTCCTGGATCATCGGTCCTGGATGGATATCCTCGTGGATTCATCTTCCTATTACACACATGCATTTCCAAACATTTGGACTACCTATGTTGCAAATGTATTATCTTTTCAATTTACACATGGCATCTATTGCACGTCTGTCCGTCCTGGGAGAGGGATCCCTCCTCTGTTGCTCTCCCTGAGGTTTCTCCCATTTTTCCCTTTAAACTGGGTTTTCTTTGGAAGTTTTTCCTTGTACGATGTGAGGGTCTAAGGACAGAGGGTGTCGTATTGTCATACTGATATTCTGTACACACTGTGAAGACCACTCAGACAAATGTAACATTTGTGATATTGGGCTATATAAATAAACATTGATTGATTGATTGATTGATTTGTTGTTGAAAAAACTCCTTATATCCGTTAGCGTAGCTCGCTAGCACCAGAAGCTAACAACAACGATCTCCGGTACCGGTGCGTTCTCTCTCGCTCGCGCACGCACACAAAATGGCTCGTTCCACACACACACAGAGCCGAGCTTTAATGAAACACAGAGACCCAGACGTAATAGTACTGTACTGTATCATATTATTTTCGAATCAATAATTTGTCTAATTATGATTTTTTTTTATCTTTTTTCTTTTTATAAAAAAGATAGTTGGATTCTGTCATGCCTCTGCTCACCCCAGGGGGAAACGCCCCCCACTTTGGGAACCACTGATCAAGTGCATCTCTGATGTATTTGCTGAACTTTATCGGTTATTTTGCATTTTCAAAAGTTACGGGCTGTTCTTAAAGTTTTGGTACCTGTGGTTGTCGAGTTACAGACCAGTAATTATTCCACATAGTTTACTCCTGTAAATAATCAACCCAGTCTCACGGCATTTCGTGTTCACCAACACGATTTTTAATCTATCGATTCGTGTTCACCATCACGATTTGCCCCTTTTTTTCGTGTTGCACAGGACGATTTTAAAAGCAATGTATTTCTACTGGTAACGTGTTTCGTGCCTGCAGGCTGCAGCACGTCTTTTTCTCCGGTCGGGTCGTGGAAGACCGGAAGCTGTGTGGTTCATAAAAACATGTTCTTACTCAATATCAAGGCACAATTATTGCTTTTATTTTAAATCGTATAATTTCGGACTTTTGTTGCCGTCTGTGAGGAAAATAAATGGGGCTCAGAGCCTCGGGATACTGAAATCTGTATTTTTAAATATTTGTTTCCTTCTAATTTGTTATTCTTTTCGAAACAACACACTGTTATTTACTCACCAATAACACACAATTATCCTTGCTTTTATATATTGGTTTAATTCCATAATCTCGGGCTTTTTTGGTGTCCGTCAGGAACTGAATTTCAAAATAAAAATAACCGGAAACAGACGTAGGCCTATAAGGGACATTTCGAGCATCATTGCGATTGTCAACATTTCTGAGTTTAGGATGGCCGAAGACACTACACTACCCATAATCCCCAGCTATCGTTTAGGACTACAGTTCCCGTAAGGTTACAGAGCGTCAAACAGCTGTGTGAAATGGAACGAAACCACGCCAGACTATCCAAAACTGGAATCGAACACCCCCCCAGAACTACACATGCTGGCTATTGTGTTTCGCAAAATGTTCTATGGGACGTCTCGACTGAACGTTTTCGTTTTTCCCACAATTAGAAGTTGCCATTATTAAACACATTGGTGTTATCAAATGTAAAACATATAATTAATAAATGGCTGAAAATCACTTGACATGAATGGAAACAAGTAATAAAGAATATTCATTACTCGTTATTCTCTACTAATAGTTAATTAAAGACTGTATATTATGGCTAATTTGCAAATCCCTTTCAAGATTTTCAAAGGTTTATTGACATATCATACACAACTACGGTGTAGTTATGCAATGAATGAACAACTTGGGTCACAGGTTCCTCAACAGTGCATTACAAGACATCTATCAATATGTGTGTACCTCCATCATTAAACTGTCATATTCTGCACATTTCTTATTCTATCTACATACATAAGAATATAATTAATGTGTATAATATCAGTTAAAATAAGTGCTTCAACATAGTTAACATTGCAGGAAAGCAATATATTAGACGTTAATTACTTTGTCAGGCTTAATATTTAATATGTAATGTTTAAATAAAGGTTAATCCGTGTTTCTGTTTTGCACCTCCTCCTATTAATATCTGTGTACATCCTGCACTAAACTGTTTTATTGTAGAGATCACTTATAATATCTTCTTGATTTTTTATATTCTATATTTCTATATTTATACTTTCCCCCTATGAAAGTATGCACTCTTAATATTTTTTTAATCAAATATAACACATAAAAACAATAATTCAATAACGTGCTTTAACCACTAGAAGGTGCACACAAGGTGCACACAGCCATAATAACTTTGTATTATTAGTGTGTATGTACAACATCTGAAGATGTATAGTTTTATGCATGCTTTCACATCATTTTATAGCATATTGCTATACTATTTCAGACTCAGTATTTACATTCTTACATTCAAAGAAAATCAGTAATATCATCATCAGCTGTGCACCGTTATGGTGTAAATATAACCTATCTGTGAATTAGATCAAATGTAAAAGTCAGCCGAATTAGTGTTGATACTGCAAGGAGACGTATTGTGTGAAGAGAAATTGAAGATGTTGTTTAATTGTTGATATATTTATGATCCACGTCAAGTATTCAGTTTCGGTGCCATTTCTTCCAGTTTTTCCAAAGGTCTTCTCATCAGGGCTCTCTAAATAAAGAACTACGGCAGATCTGTAATATGTAATGCAGCCGAACCGTGTATTACAATGCCGTTATGTGATGACTTTCAAAGAGAAAAGCAAGAGCACTCGGAATTAAGTATTATTTTATACTTTTAAAATGTTTTCCAGATTTCATATAATATAAACACCAAATCCCAGCATGCATTGCGGCTAACACATCCAATCAGCGAGCTTAAAACCATAGCTGAGGATCTTGGGTAATCACTCGAAATGCCTACGTCTGTTTCCGGTTATATTTATTTTGAAATTCAGTTTCTGACGGACGGCAAAAAAGCCCGAGATTATGGAATTAAACCAATAAATAAAAGCAAGGATAATTGTGTGTCCGAAATTATACGATTTAAAATAAAAGCAATAACTGTGGCTTGATATTGAGTAAGAACATGTTTTTATGAACCACACAGCTTCCGGTCTTCCACGACCCGACCGGAGAAAATGACGTGCTGCAGCCTGCAGGCACGAAACACGTTACCAGTAGAAATACATTGCTTTTAAAATCGTGCTGGGCAACACGAAAAAAAAGGGGCAAATCGTGATGGTGAACACGAATCAATAGATTAAAAATCGAGTTGGTGAACATGAAATGCCGTGAGACTGGGTTGAAATAATTCTGTTCTGTTCTGATGTCATCCACTTACTACAGTATGTCCGATGATCCTGATTCAGTCCTAAAAAGAGAACAGCTCCTGTCATGGATTTAATCTTTATACTGAGTACAATGCATATTTTGACAGCAGCAGAAATAGAGGATGATCTGATGTATTTATTTCCGTGTGAATCTCCCTCTGCAACCACCTGGAACACAAAGGCATCTGACAGCAATCAGGACAAGAGGAAAAATGCAAGAAAACAAACACTCTTGTTTGGAACTCAAGCTTCCTGGCTTTTGTCAAATGCTCCGTGCTCCAGATCCTCTAATGTTTTACAAGTGCAGATCTTGCAGAGCTAAACATTTTGAAGTAGGGGTAGAACAACCGGAGAATTCACAGGAGACGCCACAAACATGAGTGTGGAGGAGGAGGGGAAAATGAAGTTACAAAAGGGTCATTTAATATGGCTGATGTGGTGACTGTGGCAGTGGAAGGACAGCTGGCAAGCCATCCCTGTAAATGTGTCTTCATATGGACACTTTGGCTTCACTGAGCTTTAGCGGGACAGCCAGGCGGGCGGGTGGGCGGATGGATGGGAGGGTGGGTGATGCAGTGCTGGGTGGCAGAGTGCTGCTTCTGCTGCTGTGACGCCCAGGGGCACTGCGAGCTCCACAAAGAGGGGGAAAGAGAAAACAGATGATGACAATCAGCTCTCTCTCTCTCTCTCTCTCTCTCTCTCTCTGGTTAGTGAGAGGAAGGAAGTGAAATGCACATATTGGGTAACTTATTGGATTTTGGGGATAAATTGGAGAAACGTGTCGAGGCTTGTTCTGCTGACGGGATCCTGCTTGAGTCAAACTGAATGGAGCATCACCATGCTGAGAGCAGTTTGACTCCTCTGCTTCGTTTTGTGTGATGTTTGATGATGCATGTTTTTCTTTTTTTAAAGTTCCTGCTTTTGTTGCAAATATTTAAAACATTTATATGTCACCGTAATAATTCCCTGAGCTACTGAGGAACAAAAAGACAGACAGTGATTTCTGAGGACATGCCTTTTTATAGCTGTAGACATAAGCCTTGTGTTTGATCAAATGATTTATTGTTCCTGCATAGCTCCTGCAGTGCCCCGTTCAAAGCTCATCTGTCCCGAACCGACCCATTTCTTGACTTTCGCTACTTTTGCTAGCACCTTTCCCAAAGATTACTCATCCCAACAATTTCACACTTGGTAATGTTCCTTGGGTCCTGAGTGTTACGACTACCATGACTATCAATCAACAACTTTATTACTAGAATACATTAATCCCCTAACTTGCCTTTAGGCTGCACAAACTCCCACAAATCTCAATAAAACCAAAGCTCCATCCACTGTTTATGGATAAGCCCAAGATTTCACAGTTATCCATCAAAAAAACGTCTGTTACAGTAAGAACATTAGAAATAAAGCTGTCCCTTCGATCTCTGGTCCCGGCATGTCATTTGGGGTCCTACATAACGCCCTACAGATGAATGCATTTCCTGCTATGAAACTCAACAGTAGAAAATAAACGTATCTGAGATACGTTCATAACAAACGTAACGTGGGAGAAAATACGTTTCTAGCTAAACGTAATTGAGAATGCAGTTTAGTTCTGTGGGAACGTAATTTTTAGGAGACAGGATTGCACTACCTCAGCAATTTACCTCAGTTCAGCTGAAAGGTTGGCCAAAACGTTATCAACATGAGGCATCTCACCCACTCCATTTCTTGTAAACTTAACTTATTCCTGCAGTTAAACATTTTCAGATCTTTAAAATAGGTATGTGGCTTAGTAACCAGCTGCTGGGCCACTCGGCTGAGGGCTTCCACTAATCCTCCATCTCCAACCCCTTTAAATGATAATAATAATAATTCCTTACATTTATTATAGCGCTTTTTCAATGACTCAAAGCACTTTACATATACACACATTACACATATATCATACATGCAATGGTCACTGTGGACAATACCCACAGGAGCAAGTTCAGGTGAAGTGTCTTTCCCAAGGACACACCGGCTTTACAGACGCAGCAGCGATGATGAGGTCTTGGTTACTTGGTGAGGCTCACAATTTAGGAATATTCAGCAACTAAGCGCAATGTTAACTAAAATAATGAAGTAGAATTTCACTCAAACCTTTGGGAGACCAAAACTTGCAGTTTGGGAAACAATGAACAATCAATGTTAATCAATGTTTATTTATATAGCCCAATATCACAAATGTTACATTTGTCTCAGTGATCTTCACAGTGTGTACAGAATATCAGTATGACAATACGACACCCTCTGTCCTTAGACCCTCACATCGTACAAGGAAAAACTTCCAAAGAAAACCCAGTTTAAAGGGAAAAATGGGAGAAACCTCAGGGAGAGCAACAGAGGAGGGATCCCTCTCCCAGGATGGACAGACGTGCAATAGATGCCGTGTGTAAATTGAAAAGATAATACACTTGCAACATTGGTAGTCCAAATGTTTGGAAATTCATGTGTGTATAATAGGAAGATGAATCCACGAGGATATCCATCCAGGACCTATGATCCAGGACCACAGCCACGACTCAAGATCCAGGGCTCGCGATCCAGGACACAAGACCGCAGGATCATCCATGACTCCGGATCCCAGCATATATAGACCCCAAAAAGAAAGACATTTGGGGAAGCTGGGTTAATCGGAACATGAGAGTACACAGGTATAGACAGAGAGAAGGAAGAAGTAAGATGTCCCCCGACAAACTAAGCCTATATCAGCAAAACTAGGGGCTGAATCTAATCAGCCCTAACTATAAGCTTTATCAAAAAGGAAGGTCTTAAGCGCACTCTTAAAAACGGATAGGGTGTCTGCCGCCCGAACACAAACTGGAAGCTGATTCCACAAATGTGGAGCTTGATAAGAAAAGGCTCTGGCTCCCATTGTACTTTTAGAGATTCTAGGAACAACCAACAACCCTGCATTCTTGGAACGCAATGCCCTAGTAGGACAGTAGGGTATAATGAGTTCTTTAAGGTAAGATGGCGCCTGCCCATTAAGGGCTTTGTAGGCGAGAAGAAGAATTTTAAATTCTATCCTGTGTTCTATAGGGAGCCAGTGTAAGGCAGCCAGAACAGGAGTAATGTGGTCCCTTTTCCTAACTCTGGTTAGTACACGAGCCGCAGCATTTTGAATCAGCTGAAGCGACTTGATTGACTTCTTGGTACTCCCTGATAATAAAGAGTTACAATAATCCAGCCTAGAAGTAACAAATGCATGGACTAGTTTCTCTGCATCGTTTTGAGGCTAGATATGCCTGATTTTTGCAATGTTACGTAGATGGAAGTAGGCGGTCCTTGAAATTGATTTTATGTGGCCGTTAAAGGATAATTCCTGATCAAATATAACACCAAGATTCCTTACAGTCTCACTGGAGGCCAAATTAATGCCATCCATAGTTAGTAACAATTCATCATTGAACTTCAAATGAAAGCTGAATGTATGCGGTTCCAGACAATATATTTAATATGTGTTTTACTATGTCCTAGTAGGATTTTAGGGCTTCCATTATATCATTAAACCTTTTAGAAACTGTTTTTAAGCATTGAAATAAAGACTTTTACCAGTTAGCAATACGTCCACTCAAATAGACAAAATGCTTCGCAAAATACATTTCGATGGTTTTTAAATGAAAATATGTATTTTATATTTTACAGTTTTATATTTAATGAAGTCCAAAAATCAACACAGTTTCCAGACACATTGTATAACATTCTCATGTACATAAATCTCTCATCTTTGTCTCATCTGCACCAGCACAAAAATGATTTATTTCAATGTATTTGCACATGATGCAAATGTATACACTTAAGAGATGTTATAGTTCATCATCAATTCTTTGTTTTATTACATTTCATCAGGAATGCAGAATCCCTGAAACATGTAAGCAGAACGATGAGTTGTCTACAGTCAAAGCGCTGGTGAGTAGAAACCTTAAATAGAATCATAAACTTCTTGCCTGATTTCAGACAACTTTCCTCTTCAAACTCAAAAGGCAGATAAAACCAAGAAACACAACACTGCCTCCTACTGGGAGCTGAAGGAATTGCCAGCACTTTCATTGTGTGTTAAGTGGATTTAGGAGTAGAATACCGTATGTCCCCAGTTGTATTTAGAAACACATAGGGAAATGTATTAGACATTTGAAGTTAAGCACACCGAAAGGTAAGGCTCTCTTCGTGTTGTATTCTGCAGGTATTGGCTTTTGGATTCTTGAGACAAAATGGCCAATATCAATTTAAGTTCTTTCAAGAGGAAAGTTAATACATTACTAATTGACTGTGCAAGATTTTGGAGACATCGACACATTCACACACAGTCAGGTCTCTTACAAATACTGCAGCATTAAAACACACCGGGATCCAGCTGTCAATATCTACTTTTTGATTTGATGTTCTCTTGTAAATGCATGACAAATGTGGGGCCCATAGTCTCAACATTAAGAACTATAATAAGCGGGGTTTTGTTTGTATCCACTTTATAAGCTGTCTGTCTTTTCTACGGCTAAACAGTTCCTGATAGCTTACAATGTATTACAGTAGTTTCAGTTAAGTGGGTGAGCTTATTGTTTGAGTGACTAACACTTTTTGGTTCATTTAGCTAACAATCCATTTAGTAGCCATTCAAAATAGTTAATGTTTAATTTGGCAGCAACAATTGTTCAATTTATAATGACAATTTTATATATTTTGGCTGTTAAAAAAACATTATCTGCAAATCAACTAAAGTTGAACAGTTTAAACTGCTGAAAAGAGTTGTATCCTAAATTGAACACTATTTGAACTAGTAAACCAACATTATATATTACGAAGCGTAACAATTTAGCACCTACATGGTTAAGTTAAAACAGTATAGGCTAAACCAGCTGAAAATAATTTCAGGTTACACTGAATATATTAGGCTGCATATACTGTATCACTGGCAAATACGTTTAGCTTCAGGTAATCTAATGTCTGCCAGAGATCCCTCACCAGCTCAACAACTCACCAACAATAAGTTGTCAGCAAATCAAATGATTTTGCATTATGTTAAGGGATTGTATGAGGCAGGCCATAGCCTTCATGCCTATGCAAACTCACTGCAGATAATTCAACGTTAGTGTATCACATGTAGACAGCCTTGCCCCGTTCCTCCTGTTCCTCACCTCCTGGCCTGGTGTACCTTACCCCCCAACAACCCCAATGTCCCTTCGTATCTCCGGCTGAATCGCATTCCTCCGTTTAGCCGCCACAATGAAAGAACTGTTTGATGGCGGCTTGCTGTGGTTCAGGTATTCCCCCTCTGATTAGGAACCTGAGCTGCACAGACCCCACGCACCTCCCTCTGAGGCCTTTTAGTATCCCTTTCCCCCGCCTCCTTCAGCATAAACAGACAGGGAAGTGATCTCGCCGGTTAGAGTGTGTTGATGCTCCATGATGGGACGATGCTGCTGCTTTTATCTGTCCTGGGAAAACTACACCTCATAATGCCAGCCTTGCTTTTAAAAGGATATCATACCTCTGGTTCAGTTGAAAACATTTAACCACACATTATTTGATGCAAACCTTTTTAGTAGTTCACTGCATTTTCAATGAATCCACACCTTCAGCCGTATTCCCATTAACATTTAAAAGAAACAAAATACAAAAGGCCAGGATGCCATACTTCATGTCGGTCTGTCCCGTAACAACACTGTGTGTGTGAATGAACACACAACACTGCTGTGTGTGAATGAACACACAACACTGCTGTGTGTGAATGAACACACAACACAAGGTGGATGTTGTACATTTTCAAGGTACAACTTTTCAACGCACACATTTGAATATATCAATATTAACTCAGTAAAACATTGGTTTAACTTCTTTATCCCAGCGTTTCAACATTCTTTCCCTGTACTAATAATAATAATAACAAGTTCCATTTATAAAGCACCTTCACTGCTCACAGCGATCCCAAGGTGCTGCAGGAGGCGTGGTCTGTGGTCCTCAGGTGGTCTGTGGTCCTCAGGTGGTCTGTGGTCCTCAGGTGGTCTATGGTCCTCAGGCGGTCTGTGGTCCTCAGGTGGTCTGTGGTCCTCAGGTGGTCTGTGGTCCTCAGGTGGTCTGTGGAGTCCTCAGGTGGCCTGTGGTCCTCAGGTGGTCTGTGGTCCTCAGGTGGTCTATGGTCCTCAGGTGGTCTGTGGTCCTCAGGTGGTCTATGGTCCTCAGGTGGTCTGTGGAGTCCTCAGGTGGCCTGTGGTCCTCAGGTGGTCTGTGGTCCTCAGGTGGCCTGTGGTCCTCAGGTGGTCTGTGGTCCTCAGGTGGTCTATGGTCCTCAGGCGGTCTGTGGTCCTCAGGTGGTCTGTGGTCCTCAGGTGGTCTGTGGTCCTCAGGTGGTCTGTGGAGTCCTCAGGTGGTCTGTGGAGTCCTCAGGTGGTCTGTGGTCCTCAGGTGGTCTGTGGTCCTCAGGTGGTCTGTGGAGTCCTCAGGTGGTCTGTGGAGTCCTCAGGTGGTCTGTGGAGTCTTCAGGTAGTCTGTGGAGTCCTCAGGTGGTCTGTGAAGTCTTCAGGTGGTCTGTGGAGTCTTCAGGTGGTCTGTGGAGTCCTCAGGTGGTCTGTGGAGTCCTCAGGTGGTCTGTGGAGTCCTCAGCTGCACAGAAAGCCTGTACTGTATATTAGTACCCACATTCCACATATGAATAAACACAAATATTTGAATAGAAATGTTAAACCTGAGACATATATTTCTATTTTCTAGATGTCTTGTAAAGCATTTTAATATGTATTATTATTTCCCCAACATGTATTGAGTTTGATATGAGTTGAGTTTGTAAGAATAGTTCAAATAGAGGTTCAACTAATTATCACAAAAATCTAAAAACTGCTGAAATGTAAAACCTAAATAATTGATACACAAAGAAAATCGTATTAATAGTAAGTTGCTTTCAACTTAGATTTGTGTGGCAAAAAAAGTACTTTGGGAGTTACCTGTTTATATAAAGACCATTAAGCATGAATACATGTATTGACATTAGTACACTTCCTATGAAGAGCACTTATATTTTATATATGATATAGTCCTTCCACATATCATTGTCCACACAACAACCAGGCAGCTCAAATCACTAATAGTCATTTGTTACACTAATTAGTCATTTTACACTAATAGTCATTTGTTTTTAATAGTTTGACTTCTGTCACAAATCTCAACAAATAAATGTTAACTTTAAGCTTTAAAGTGCACTTACTGACGGAGCCATTGAGCGTGATGCTCTCTCTCTCTCTCTCTCTCTCTCTCTCTCCTCTCTCTCTCCTCTCTCCTCTCTCTCTCTCTCTCTCTCTCTCTCTCTCTCTCTCAGGGCTTCCACAGGACTCTTCAGTCTGGAGGTATTTATACCAAAACACAAGTGTTCTGCTAAAGGGGGGATGGAGGGAGAAAGGGGGAAGGAAGGGATGGAAACCCAAAACATAGCATGATAGTGTATAAGCAGTTCCATGTGTCCGAGGACTGATAGAGCGTCCCCCCCCCCTCTCTCTTGCTCTCTCTACCTGCCTCCGTCCTATTAAAAGTGGCCCAAACAAGCAGTAGAAGTTATTTGGAGTCAGTTCAGTTTAGCCCAGGATGCCTTGTATTGTCCTTCTCCTGCTCCTGGTGATGATGATGAGAAAGAAGAACAAGCCCTAATTATACTCGAGGAAGAAAAAAGAAGGGTGAAGCGACCCGAGGCGTACGGCGATCCGGAAAAAAGGCTCATCATTCTGCTCTGCTGTGTGTGTGTGTGTGTGTGTGTGTGTGCGTGCGTGCGTGCGTGCGTGTGTGTGCGCGTGTGTGTGTGCGTGTGTGTGTGTGTGTGAGAGCGTAAGGGGGGGGGTGTGTGTGTGTGTGTGTGAGCGTAAGGGGGGTGTGTGTGTGTGTGTGTGTGTGTGTGTGTGTTCCCTCTCTGAGCAGATGACTGCCGCTCACCTTGCCACGGGGTCTGCATGAGATTGGTTCATTGTCAAAGAGCTTTTTTTTTACCCATGATTCCATATGGTATGGAGCAGGCTACATGTTGCCCAACATGCCAGTGCAAACGTTCTCAATTAGGCGTCTTATCTCCGGCGAGCGCATCAGATGAAGCTTGCTGACAGCGTAATGGCAGGGAAAACCACGGAAGGCTCCATCAAATGGCAGCTCTGCTACGACATCTCGGCCAGGACCTGGTGGATGGTGAGTTGGCACAACATTTTCTTTTTTATCGCTTTCTTCTCCTTCCTCCTTTTTTCTTCCACCAAGAGAGGAACATTCCCCCCTCCTCTCTCTCTTCCTTGTTCCTTGTATGACTTCCAGGAGCACCGCACTGCACAGCAGCTTCATGTTTTACTTCAAAACAAAGTCCTGGATTCGTGACCCGCTCCGGCTGTTTGCTACATTTATCTTTCAGCGTCCCGTGTCCGCCGCCCCCTCGCTGAGCTCTCTTGTCTCGTCCCGTTAGCAGAGGGCTGCCAGCCCCGATCGGGGTTTGTTCTGTGCCTCCTCCTGTCAATTAGTTTACTCATATCATTCAGAGGAAACTTCAGCAAGGACAATACATCCTGTTTAGTTTTGTTCTAAAAAATGCCAAAGCTGAACATGATGCTTGGCTCCTGTGCTCTGCCACATATCCGTCGCCGTGGCAATTATATCGCACCAGGGAACCAACACCCCCCGCCTGCGTCTCTCTCTCACCCGTCTTAGCGGTGGGGTCCCGGGACACTTTTAGCTTGTTATGGTCAGCGAGGCCAGCTGACCTTTGACACCCCGTCACTGATCTGGTGGTTGAAGTGGATAATTAAGTGGGGGTTGAGGTGAAGTCCAAGAGGGGAGAAGCTGGCAGACAGACGGGGGTCGAGGGGCAGGTTGGTGACTCCGCTGAGAGACGAGGAGGGGGTCAGGGTAGCTCACAATAGTCTATTGTTGGCGCCTAGTCCGAATGATCCGGAGAGATGAAAGAGCCCCCAGTGCTGAGAGTCCGTTAGAGGACGGCTCAGTACTCCTCTCAGCGTTACAACACGTTCTGCCCCTGCAGGGCGCTGCGGAGGGTTCGGTGCATGGGCGCTGCGGAGGGTTCGGTGCATGGGCGCTGCAGGTTCCTCTCTTCCTGCAGACTCAAACAGACTTGTGTTGCCAGATACACAAAGGCTGCTTTATCCTCTCCGTAACAGGCTGTGAACTTTGTGAATGTCTCTACCAAACCCCCGTCCCCTAAATGCACACGCACACTTTCACCACCAGCCGAATTACAGCCACCATGGTGATGAAGGAGGGGTTTTAGGCTGCCGTAGCTGTGTGCTCAGGGTCCGAGGAGAGAGCGTGTGTGTGGAGTCTCAGTCGGTGGGGGGGGGGAGTTGTATTCGCGGCTGTGCGCCGGCTGGAGGTCTGGATGTGCGGGCAGCACGGCTGGAGGATCATTTATTAGGACACTTTTCCTGCTAACTCCTTTTAAGTGCATTAAGAGATTTGTTTTTTATATTTTGTGACACAAATTATATTATTAGTGCTCAAATCTACAGTTTAAGGCAAAAACACATTTTTGTTGTTGTGAGTTTTTGTTGTTTGTGGGTATTTGTATTTCAGAAACATTTCACAATAATGCTGTAAATATATTTAATTCATTTTATCCCTGGATATAATTAAGGTGTCACCATAGACAGATTGTGTGTAGATAATGCTTCGCAAATAGGTTGCAAATTAAATGAAGTTGCTGCAGTTATGATTTTATGTGTGCAAATTTAACACATTACAGATAACCTTCAAAAGTCAGCTTTTCCTTCAAACACAATACACAGATTGTTACTCTTTAGAAAAAAAAATTGTTTTAAATACCTCAGTGCTTCAGTAAAACGCTCTTACTGGAATTAGTATGTGTATCTCATTTATTTATTTGTCAAAGCTTCATTACACAATGACGGACTTGCTCATTAAAATACATTAAGATGTTGTACTGCTGCATCTTATGTATTACTATTTACGAATACTTTTCATATTATATTATATATTCCTTTTTTTTCTTGCGCTATTTTTGAAGTAGAGTGCTATATCCAGGGAACCCAATAGGTATCTGTGAACAAATAATTTCCCTCCCCCTTTGAAAATTAAAAAAACATGTTCAGTAAATTCAAGCACATTATTACGAACAATTGTAGATATTGTATCCGAACGTCCCTGATGCCCCCCACTGACGGACCGCAGCGGGGTAATTGGTCGGACCTAAATCCGCCGGGCTCCTCCACGAGGGTCCGGAGCAGCACACAGGTTAAAGGGTCTGAAAGCACAAAGAGGATTATCTGCTTAAATACAAAAAGCAGCTGTGATGATTTCTGTCAGGTCGGATCAATCTGAAAGTTATTTAATTCGTATCTATATTTAAATATGTTCTATCGCCGTGGATACTGTTGTACCTAATTTATTTGTCAATAAAAGTATTGATAAGTAATCCCAAATTGAAGCCATTTTATTGTTAAGGCTGATATATATTTTTAGCCATAAAAATGCTACATTGTTTTGAATAAATATAAAATGTGCCATTATGCAATTAGAATGTTCACACCATCACATGACGCACGTGATTAGAAAAGCCCCTCACACATCCAGAATTTGCTTTAAAAACGTTGTTGATACATTTCATCTTCACATACTTGTTTTCTCATTTACTTCCTTCTCCTTTTTCTTTTCTTCAGTCTGTTCTGTTCATCTCATCTTAAGATGTACATTTCATTGGTGAATGTGTTTCTGCTTCTCTGGAACATCAACACAATAGTACAGTTATATTCAAATGAAACACATGAAACCACACTTGCATCTCTGCCAGTGTGTATATATAGCTGCTGAATATGCAGCCGTGCAGTGAATGGCTGTAAAGCAGTTTGCATGCTGATGTCTCGTGTGCAGCTGAACACAGTGATCAGCTCCGATTGATATGAACATGTAAGGCCGCAGTCTGCAGAGTCCAGCAGACCCAAACTAGATCTATATCCTGTGTGAGGTCACTGGACATGTTCCAGAAGATGAATTTGCATCTATTTGTTAAACAATAAGATTTATATAATTTATTTAAAATATATATATAATTTCGGTGGTATTTTAAATTCACATTAAACCTGAAAACTCCTTGCAAACCAATTAGAAAGGTCTAAAGCAGAGGAAAAAGCAGCTGATCTTAGACGGAATGATCTCTATCGGTGATGGTGCGACTGTGTGTTGAATACGTTCACCACAGGGGATACTTGGGTTCTCTGTGCCACTACAAGTGATACATAATCCATTTGTCAGTGAGCAGATCCCCCCCCCCACACACGCACGCACACACACACGCACACACACGCACACACGCACACACACACACACACACAGTCTTAATCTATACATATCTATCCTGTGCTTTTTGAATATTTATGTTTTTAAGTATCAATTTATATTTCCTTTCTGTTTCATCTTAAAGTTACATTTTGTTTTTCTGAACACCTCAAAGACCAAATTAGTATTCTCTGTCATTGTTGAAAAAAGATTTTTGAGCATAAACGTTTTTAAAGAATTGTTGTGGAATTGATGAGTTATTAAAACATGTGTTCAGTCGTCCATCTTGTACCCCCTCACACATCATCGGCTGTGTGTCAACAGCCATGTGTGGTTATAATGAACATACCTACAGGAGGAGAACAAAGGTGTTTTTGGCAGCCTTTTAAATGCAGCTTGTTTTGCTACAAGTATTCAAGGTGCTCGATGGCCAGTCAGCGTCCTGACAGAATCTGTTGTTTGTGTTCTAGTTTCCTCACAAGTAGCCTCCTGTGGTTCTGTTTAACAGCGCCACAAATCATGAAGGCAGGAGGAGGATTGATGGATCATCAATGTGTCAGACCACTGTTTGTTTTCAGTTACCTTTCTTTTAGCCATGACCCCACCCTTTTCCCCACATAAACAAATATTCAGATACTTTGTAGGAGTTGTTGAACACTTTTGAAGTTGGGATACAAAGATAACGTTTTCTGGCTATTCATTTGATCGTGGTTTGTGTTCCTTTTGATTTGATATCCTATCTCCCGTGTATTTAGAACATTAGACTTGACAGGAATCTGAGGCAGGTTATAGCTTCCAGAAGGTTCGGATTAGGTTGCATGTTTTAGCCTTCTTGGAATATGGGATCTTAAGTTAAAAACACAAAGGACTTGTGTGACAATTAATAACAATGATTGGAAGTGTTCCTGTATGCAGCTGTCCCCCATGATCTGCTGGACTCTGGAGGCGTACAGAGACCACAGCTCAAAGTCACCCGGTCGCTGTGTGTGAGGTCTGTGTGAGGTCCATTAGCCAGACTGGAGACACAACGACATTAATGACCAGCAGAGGCTACCTTTCCAATGTTGATGACTCAAAAGTCATTGCGATGCCATACTGTTTCCACACCTTAACCCAAGGGTTATGTGAATACAGAAGTGATCCTGTACTAGAGGCCAAAGCACCTGCTGTGCTCCAACGCATACACAGGATGCATTCAGGCACAGTATTGAGAGTGGGTCATTCCATATTTTAAAGCTCAACACAAAGCAAAATAAATAAAAAATAAAAGTGAAGCAAAAAGACGAGTGAGTATAACGCCCGCAGTTATGTTGCATGTTGTATTACAATGTAGAACTACTTTGAATGCAGTCTGTTCGCACTGCGCTGAATACTGAGAATACTGTTGGCGTTGTGATGTTGAATTTGTTTTCCAGTCCCCAATCATTGTCATTATCATATATTACGGTGCTACTGCTCTTTAAATGTTGCGTTTGTCCGTTGTTATCCCGAACATTGTCCCCTCAGTGTGACACTAATATTAATAATAATAGATTTATTTTGTTAGCCCTTTTACAGGTGCTCAAAGACGCTTTACAGATACAGTAAAAAGAAAAGAACAACAAATATATATATATATATATTAGTGCTGTCAAAATGATCGCGTTAACGGCGGTAATTAATTTTTTG
>CM070484.1:685000-770000 GCA_036324585.1 Champsocephalus esox
AATACATTTTCAAGCACTCATTATGTATTTATAATACTATTTGTAAGTGGTTAGTGGGAGGGCAAAGCTTAATATGTTCATCTTTTGAAAGTTATTTCTGCCGGTCTGATGGCTCGCGTTGTGAAGGTTCCTCCCTATGTTCCTATTAGAGCCAGTGATGGGGAGAACAAGCAGAAACTCTAATTGTATTAAGAAGCTTTTCTTTTCTCTTTCTTCTAAACATTTTAAAATCCTCAGTAGTGTCCTCAAAAGGACAGCATTTTTTATCAACCGAAACAAAAAAGTTCTGCTCAAATACATCATGTTGCTACTTATTTATTACGATGCATCACTTCACTTATAGGAGCCCATAACAAGTGAGATGAAGGAAAGTGTATTATAAATGTGATTACACTGAGATACCTGATGCTCTGAAGCTGCCTAGATTCACATCCCAGTGTGGAGGAGTGACATGAGTCCTTATCCCTGATCACTTTCTGTTAGCAGCAGCCTGACTAAACAGCACCAGGGGAAACATACATATACTGCTGTATCTGAAGACTTTCAAAGGCAGGGTATCCAAATGGTTCAGCCTCTGGGGAGCACGGTTGTGGTCAGTAGAGATCATCTCATGGCAATCTGTCTGTTGACTACAAATGTTAGGTTGGAGCTATATGGGACATGTTAGTTGAGTCAACAAGCAAAACCAACCTCACACGCTATCCTGGCGGACGCAAACAACCCGGGAGTATTCTGGTTAGGTTGTGTATTTGTACGTGTGATCAAGAGCATGTATTTAAGCGTTTTGTCTTTGGTCTGTGCTGTGGACTGAGGAAAGAAGGATCAATCCTCACATTCATTCAGAAATGAAATAGTATGCGCCCCACAGCTGGATGCGCTCAGAGTAACAGGTGTGTATGTGTTGTAACTTTACAGACGTACATTCGGTTGTTCAGATACAACTCCACATCAACAGCTTCATCCTAATTAATTATTATCCAAGCTACAGATCACAGCAGCTGTAGCACGCTGTGAAATGTCCCTTTAATCACAAATATCCAGAAGAGGAACCACGATGAGCATTTTACTAACCGACTAATGCTTTAATATCAATTTGAGTGAATAAACAATCATACAAATGGAGATACAATCAAGAGTGCTACTTAGTGTATTGTGATTATAGGCTGAAGGGATTATGCGAAGCAGCCAGATGTTTGCACATGAGCATCAGTGGGATTAGATAGCGGTCAGTTTGGCGCCCGGTGCTGTCCCCATGCTGGATGGGTCAGTAACATCAGTACTAATGTGACGTTAAAGGTGAGGTAGGTACCTCACTTCAGAGACACTTGTTGTTATATTCCATGGAACGCTCTTAACGTCCCGATAGCAATGAACATCTGAAGTGACAATAAATACATAAAACAATTTCCTCTGTGGAAGCCGTAGTGGTGTAAAAAGCACGACCAATCATCTGAGCCGGCCCGGCTGAAGTAACTGGATGGCCTACCTGCCTGTCAGCCTTCCATCTGTGCACAAACTGATCTCGTGCCCTCATTGGTCATGTGCGCGTCCATGTGTGTTGGAGGAGGGGCTCTGTAAGGAAGTGGCAGATATATTCTGATTGTGTATTTTCAAATTCTAGCGCACTCGAGCTGGTTTCTCCATTCTTACCTACCCTACCTTTAAGATAAAGTATAAGGATAGTCAGCAACATAATGGAAAAACCTGTCCCAGGCTGCGACTGTTTTACTATTATATATTAAATCAAAGGTTATTATCACGTCCTCATTGTAAAAGCAGAGTTTCACTGTTGAATGGAGGTCAACTCATCTGGAATATAAAAGGAATGGTTCACCATGGTTTAATCTGCACATTTTTCTTCTTCATTTATCTATTGATTGCTTGCTTTGTAAAAAATCACAACTCGCCAAAACCCACAGAGACATCTTCTAGTATTTGTTTTGTTTACCAACAATCCAGTACTCAACATTATTAGTAATATGTTACAATTATTAATATTATTCAAAGAAAAAACAGCCACTATACAGGTTTGGTAAATTGTAACCATGACATATTTTTACATTAAATAATAATACATATAGTTTACAATTTATGTTTCTGCAAATGAACTTATTGATGAGCAATAAGAATTAGATCAATAATTAGACAGCATTTAGTTTTTGTGTTCAGAGCAGCTCTGTCTCCAAAAAGATCTCAAACCACGAATGAAGCTGATAAAGTCGTTGGAGACGACACGGTCCATCAGCTCAAACCAGCATGAAGAACCAAATTAGGTTGAATCCAGTTCACAAATAAATATTTCTACAGAAAGTTATTTCGTTTTTGTAATATTGATGTGTCCACTCATTTATTTAAGCAACTTGCAGGTTAGACACACCAGTGAATAAATGTGTAGGAAAATGATATATACACTAGATTTTCAAAAAACTATACAGAAATATACACTCCAGTGACATGTGGCGTCGTTTTTGTAAGACATTTTTACTTCCGCATAAAAAAAGCCTCCCCATGTGACCTCCCGCGTGTGACGTACATGGGGGAGAGCAGCCGGTCTAACGTATTAATAAATAATTAATCAATTTAAATGTATTAATTAAACTATAGTTTTGACACAGAAGAGGTTGCACATTTATATTCGAATGCATATGATTATAATGATGAGCCTGCTATGCGTCCAAGAGACCAGGAGCAGCCAAGGATTAGAAGAAATAACGGCGATCGGCGAGAAATGGAGCTGTGGTGTGAGGAGAACCAGTGGAGAACAGGGCAGCTGTCTTGGTGAGTGACCGGCGTTAGCTACATTGAATGTTAGCTAATCACAACATTGTACATTCACTTTGTACAGTCACATCACAACATTGTAAAGTTAGCTATCATATATCAGGCTATAACTAAAGTAGTATTGATAATATAGTAACGTTACTGGCAGGACTGTTGATACTGATCCATAACAGAAGCTAATGTGCAAGTATCAGCCGTATCTCCAACACATCCTCACTCCCAGGTCGGCCTATGTTGACGTTATGTCAAGTCCCCTGCCGGCTTTTCCAACGCAAGGGGGGGGGCCTTAGCGTCCATTTTCAGCTTTCCGGGATGTCCATGTGCTTCTATGGACGCTCATGGAAGCACGGCATTCGTTTGTGTCAACTGCCCTTAAAGACAATGAAGACACTACACTACCCATAATCCCCAGCTATCGTTTGGACTACACCATGTGCTCTGTTTGACAAACCCCGTGATAGTCCTCAAGCTCTGTGATTGGAGAGTGTGCTCCGAGGGTTACCGAGCCTCGAACAGCACTTGAAATGGGATGGAACCACGTTCAAAACTGGATTTGAACGGGTCCACCGCGTCCCCAGAACTACACAAGCTGGCTATTCTGTTTCGCAACCAACCTGATCTCACCAGAATGCGTGACTCCACCACGACTCCTTAACACCACAATGCGTGGTGGAGTCACGAACTTTGTTACATTTGCGTGTCGGCACCACGCAAACAACCCCAATGTAAAGTGAATGAGGCTCCTTTGTCGTGGTGCACACACGCATTTCTACAACGGCCCGCAGTGAGCTTTTATTATATACAACGTTTTTTAAATCTACTATAAGCTTGTAGTATCTCACGGGAGGCTTCTTTTATTTTATTTGTATTCATAATAATTTGTATTTTTCGTCAGAATGTAAAAAATACATTAGTTACGAATTTGTGTTCTCAAAAAACAGTGCATTGTGTGTAATGCAACTGTGATTTATATTAAATTAGTTCGTTTTTAAGGAAGGCCAGAGCTTCAGCTGTGTCAAATAGATTGTTCCCTTCAGTTAACATTATTTAAAAGATAATTATCATGTCCTCTGTATTGTATTACGAGCGTCCATTCCCATTGGATAACGGAGAATTTTACACCCGGAAGTAAGTAGCCTATTCTCCTTACTGTCGATTGATTTTACAGTGATATCTGCACTACTCATCGACTAAAAAACACCAAATTGTCCTTGTTAATTACACAACATTGATTGGTTTGAATTGTGTGCAATACTTTTGTATTTTCCCCCTTCAATTCAGAGAAACAAATATTTTTTCGGAGTTTTTGGACGGCAGAAGACACTACACTACCCAGAATCCTCAGCTATCGTTTGGGACTAAACCATGTGCTTAGCTTGACAAACCCCGTGATCAGTCCTCAACCTCTGTGATTGGATGCGCGACGTTTACACAGAGCGTCCAAAAGGACTTTGAAATGGAATGAAACCCATCGACGGCACACTATTCAAAACAGGAGTCGAATGTGTCCTACCCCCTCCCCCCGCTTAGGTCACAGGCTCCTCCAACAGTGCTACGCAATAAAACAGATACACAGAAAAAATAGTAAAATAGTGCAATAAGAGTCTATATACAAGTGATTGGAATATGATATATTAGATACATACTTTCTAAGTAGCAGCCAGATGAATGTTATGGATGTTGTTTCTAAGTTCAGGTGTTTAATAATCGTATAGCCTGTGGGATGAAGCTGTCTCTGTGTCTGGTGGTTTTAGTCCGAATGCTGTGGTACCGCCTGCCAGACTGCAGCAGACAGAACCGTTTGTGGCTGGGGTGATGGTGGTCTTTTATAATCCTGAGGGCTTTCTTTAAGGTTAACCTGGTATTTTTACTCCACTACATTTATTTTAGTTACTTTACAGATTTGGATTAATGATGTGAAATATAAACAACCCTTAAATCAGACTTTAGTTACACCTGACTGAAATTCAGTGAAGGTGATTGTCAAGTGCCAACAATCAGGAGAGATATTTGATAGTTGGTGCTTGAGAAGACTAAATATTTATCTGCAGATCCGTTTAAAGCATATTCATGACTCGTTATTCTCTAATAGTTCATTAAAGACTGTATATAATTGCTATTTTGCACACCCCTTTCAAGATTTCAAGATTTTCTAAGGTTTATTGAAATATCATATACACAATAGCGTAGTTATGCAATGAATGAAAAACTTGGGTCACAGGTTCCTCAACAGTGCATTACAAGACATCTATCAATGCGTGTATACTTCCACCATTACACTGTCGTATTCTGTACATTTCTTTAAATAAAGCCTTATTAGTTAGCACATCCTCCTATCATGCACTAAACTGTTTTACTCTAGATATCATTTGAGTATCTTCTTGATATTTTCTATTCTATATTTATATAATTGACCTTCTACTTTCCCACTATTTTGTATGTAGGCCTACTCTTAATATTTGAATGTTTTCATAAAATATAACACATTCAAAAGTGCGTTACAAAAATGAAAGACATTAAGAAAAAGGCATTTTAAACAGTCATTAAAAAGCAACACAATCTTCGTGCATTGCAATTACTCTAAACGTGTAATAGCGTGCTTTAACCAGTAGGTGGTTTGGGTTAAAAGCATAGGTTAAAAGGCTGTCAAGTTCACAGTGTTAACAAAATAAAATATACTGCTGTTTCCGGTTTAGTTTACGACGAATATTATTTTGTTATTGTTTTGATATTTGTAACACAAAAGCAATGGAAAAAACCCATAGCAACCAAAAAAAGATGGTCTTAACATGACCCAGTCGTCTAGTAGTTAATAAAAAACAACAATATCAAAACAAAATATTACTACTAACTTTCTTGTGAAATTAAAACAGAACGGTAAAAGAATAGTTTCCGGTCTATTCTGATGCCCGATCTCTGTAGATAAATAAAGAACTAAGACAGATGTGTAATATTGAATGCAGCCAAACCATTTATTACAATGCATTCATGTGATGACTATCAAAGAGTAAAGCAAGCACTGCTGAATAAAGTATGATTTTCTCTTTTACGAAACGTTTTTTTTCATATGGAATGCAGTTGAAGGTCAACCAATCAAAGAGCTTGAGGGCTGATCACGGGGTTCATGGTGTAGTCCCAAACGATAGCTGAGGATTCTGGGTAGTGTAGTGTCTTCTGCCGTCCAAAAACTCCGAAAAAATATTAGTTTCTCCGAATAGAAGGGGGAAAATACAAAAGCATTGCACACAATTCAAACCAATCAATGTTGTGTAATTAACAAGGACAATTTGGTGTTTTTTAGTCGATGAGTAGTGCAGATATCACTGTAAAATCAATCGACAGTAAGGAGAATAGGCTACTTACTTCCGGGTGTAAAATTCTCCGTTATCCAATGGGAATGGACGCTCGTAATACAATACAGAGGACATGATAATTATCTTTTAAATAACGTTAACTGAAGGGAACAATCTATTTGAGACAGCTGAAGCTCTGGCCTTCCTTAAAAACGAACTAATTTAATAAAAATCACAGTTGCATTACACACAATGCACTGTTTTTTGAGAACACAAATTCGTAACTAATGTAATTTTTACATTCTGACGAAAAATTAAAATTATTATGAATACAAATAAAATAAAAGAAGCCTCCCGTGAGTTACTACAAGCTTATAGTAGATTTTAAAAACGTTGTATAGAATAAAAGCTCACTGCGGGACGTTGTAGATATGCGTGTGTGCACCACGACAAAGGAGCCTCATTCACTTTACATTGGGGTTGTTTGCGTGGTGCCGACACGCAAATGTAACAAAGTTCGTGACTCCACCACGCATTGTGGTGTTAAGGAGTCGTGGTGGAGTCACGCATTCCGGTGAGATCAGGTTGTTTCCAACATGTTCTCTTTGGCACGTCTCTACTGGGAGTTGTAGTTTTAAAAGACGTTTTCGTATTTCCCATAATAAGAAGTTGCCGGTATTAAACTGTGTACATCCCTGGAGGTTTAGGGGACAGGAAACACTCACATTTAAAACATATAATTAATAAATGGATGAAAATTGCTTGTGCCCATTATGGGCAGTATTAATATATATACCCACATGCCAGCTAAGGTCAGAAGAGCTTTATTTAACAGCTGGTCTTATGTTTGTGACCCCTGTGATAACATTACATTAATTGATAAGCCTGAAACATGCACTTGTCAAGGTTCAGAGGCACATTTTGCAAATATGGCAGAAGCCATCGATCAGCTTAAGATAAGATATACTTTATTGATCCCAAGTTGGAACATTTGCGTTACATCAGCATGTGTAACAGTTAAATATGCAGTGGTGTTTATTTGTAAATCATTTAGTATAATTACACAAATTCTGTGTTTTATATTTAACAATTCTGTGTTCTTTATTTATTGATTGTTCAATACCTGACAAGGCCGGAGATGAAATATCTACATACATCTTATAAGAGTATAATACATTATGTATAATATCAGTTAAAATAAGTGCTTCAACATAGTTAACATTGCTGGAGGTATGCACACATATTGATAGATGTCTTGAAATGCACTATTGAGGAACCTGCGACCCAAGTTTTTCATTCAGTTTAGAACTACACCATAGTTGTGTAGGCCTATATGATATGTCAATAAACCTTAGAAAATCTTGAAATCTTGAAAGGGATGTGCAAAATAGTCATTATATACAGTCTTTAATTAACTATTAGTAGAGAATAACGAGTAATGAATATACTTTATAGAGATCGTATTAATATCTAATAATAAAAATAATGAAATTCAATAACATGCTTTAACCACCAGGTGTCCCTTTATATCAGCTGTGCACCTTTATGGTGTACATACAGCCTTTCTACCAATTGGATCAAATATAAAAGTGAGCCGAATTAGTGTTGATACGACAAGGAGACGTATTGTGTGAAAAGAAATGTAAGATGTTGTTTAATGGCTGATATATTTATGATCCACGTCACGTTTTCAGTTCCTCATGTTTGTCTTCTCATCAGGGCTCTATAAATACAGAACTACGGCAGATATGTAATATGTAATGCAGCCGAACCGTGTATTACAATGCCGTTATGTGATGACTTTCAAAGAGAAAAGCAAGCACACTCGGAATAAGGTATTATTTTATTTTTAAAAAATGTTTTCGGTCTGTTTCCGGTATTTGTTAATGACGATGTGCTCTGAGATGTGAGACTGGAATTGCACAGGGGAAAATAACGTATCTTTAGATGCGGATTGTGTTAAACTAATACGTTTGCGCTGTGGACCAACACTATACATTGACGGGGAAGGGGGTAGCAATAAAGATAACACCATTAAACAGTTACACAACATAACAGAAATAATATCGATAGCAGCGTCCCTAGCAACCACCTTGGTAACAATGAAAACGTTGGACGCAATTTCCTGAAGTAATCTTTGTAATAACTAGCAAACTAAAGATCTTGTACATCCACTGCACACATCATCTGAAATAACAACTCATATTTCTCACATCAAATGACATCAAAACGCATTTTAATGGCCAAACTAACTTTAAAATAGGCATTTTACACCCAGAATAAAACAAAGTTCGGCCATGTTTTCTTTTTCTGCAGGGAGAAATGTGAAGATCACGTGACGTCAAACAGAGTTTATGGTGTAGTCCAAATGATAGCTGGAGATTCTGGGTAGTGTAGTGTCTTCTGCCATCCTTTACTCCGAAAAAATATTTGTTTCTCCGAATCGAAGGGGAAAAATACAAAAGCATTGCACACAATTTAAACCAATCAATGTTGTGTAATTAACAAGGATAATCTGGTGTTTTTTAGTCGATGAGTAGTGCAGATATCACTGTAAAATCAATCGACAGTAAGGGGAATACTTCCGGGTGTACAATTCTCCGCTATCCAATGAGAATGGACGCTCTCATTGCCTTTAAGGGCAGTCGACACAAACGAATGCCGTGCTTCCATGAGCGTCCATAGAAGCACATGGACACCCCGGAAAGCTGAAAATGGACGCTAAGGGCCCACCCCTTGCGTTGAAAATGGACGCTAAGGCCCCCCCCCCTTGCATTGGAAAAAGCCGGGAGGGGACTTGACATAACGTCAACATAGGCCGATCTGGGAGTGAGGATGTGTTGGTATCTCGCGTTACCTAATGCAACTCCACAATACGTCTTACGGTGCTGTGTACCGGAGGGGAGAGAGAGAGAGATGAGCGAAGGGGGGAGAGAGAGGAGCAAAGGGGGGAGAGAGAGATGAGCAAAGGGGGGAGAGAGATGTAATGCGGTTTCCTGATAAACGTTTTGTTTGATAGGCTTGAGCTGTGGAGAGTATGTGCTGCAGGGAGGTGGATGCACAACGCACCCAGGAACGAACGCTAGCTCCGGTCCGTTTCCTGTTAGGGAAACTGTGGACTCGACGTCCTGACAACCTGCACACACTCCAGCTCACCAATTACGATTACAAATGGTGAAATGCAAGGTAAAAGGACCGAAAAAAGACCAGCTCACTAAATCACAACCGCTCAAACCAACTACAAACTACTACCGCGGATTGGGCAGAGAAGGAGTCCGAGAAAGTTGCTCCCCCATGTGACGTAATACGACGCGTTTGACGTATGACGTTAAAAAAAGCAGTTTTTAGTAGCAGAGCTCAAAACGGCTCCTTTCCCTCCTTATTCCTTATGTCTTGTAAAACATATCAAATCCTGCATTTACTTTTTTAATTGTAATTTTCAGGCAAATTTAAGTATTAATGTAGTAAAAAAAACAACTGCAAGTTGCTCTTGAACAATTGTTATCTTTTAAAAGAAAAGTAGACCATAGAAAAGTAGACCATAGAAAGACTTTTCTAAGCATCATCTCTTCTCTCACTGCCACAGGAAAGTTAAAAAAGTGCAGAGAAGTAACGATCGGTGCAGTTATTAATTGAAGACCCTCAGCCACACGTCTCCATGCGAAAACAGAATAATTAGCAGATGATTTCAGAGGAGAAAGCTGCTGTAAGAGTGTCCTGGCGTCTCTGTGTTGGGACATCTGAGCCGTCTAACAGCGTCCAATAAAGAGAGGACAGTTTGTCAGCATGTACCTCCAGGACTCCTTCATCGGCAGTAATGTGGAGTGATTACCTCTTTATCAGTGTGTACAACTCTCAGGTTTGTCCATTGGCCGGTACCCCCCCCCTTCCCACACACACAAACACACCACCCCCCCTCCCTCTCCTAATTAAGTTGATTCAGAGCGGTGCCCGTGTGTGTGCAGGTCCCCATTACTTATGGCTGTCCAGCCGAGCCTGTCCCTGTGTTGTGCCGACACCCCCGACAGGGGGGGCTGCTCACCCCACAACACCCCTGTGCCTTCACCCGCCAGGAGAGTCGAGGAACAACAGCTGTTGGGGGCATACAAGCACACACACTCACAGGGAATATGTCCTCTCCATTCCCTTATTCTGGGGGGCTCAACATGGGGTCCAAGGACCTCCAGGGATCCTTGAGAGGGTTCCAGGGGGTCATTACATTCTACAAGATAAACAGCAACAAACAGTGTTTGCTTTGTGCAGTGATTGAAAGTTATCAAGTACATTTACTTATGTGCTCGTACTTCGGCCTAAAAACTCCCTTTTCATCCCAGAGGCTTTAAAATATTGTTGTGCACCTTGAAGGCTCCATAATGAAAGACTCTGAAAGTGTCCATTTTGAATAATGAGTACATTTGATTAAACTTAACTTTAGGCAAGTAAAATACAGGACATTGAGTGTAACAGCGTATTTTCACAGTAGAGCATTGGGTTAGCATTGAGTTATATAGTCATTATGAAGGCAGACACATTGGCATACTTACGCTTGAACTTGAGTAGTTATTTATTGCTACAGGTGCAGGGGATGCTGTGTAAACCATTGTTTCCAGAAACCCACATTATATACAGTGATTGCCAGAGGTGTAAGTCCTACATGTGCAAGTCATGAGCAAGTCTCAAGTCTTGACCTACAAGTATCAAGCAAGTCCCAAGTCCCTGTGGTGAGAGTCAAGCAAGTCAAGTCCTTGCTCAGGTCAAGCAAGTCAAGTCAAGTCATACAACATTCTGATGAACAAGGCCAGTTTCCGCATTTAAATCAGTTAAAAGACAGTGGTTATGAAAATGGATTCAACCCACACTATGATCTTCATTACATACACAGTTAATCATTTGAAATCTAATTTAGACCGATGACAATCATATTGGATTCATATTAACCCTAGAACTGCAGACAATATAGCTAGGACTCAAAGTCTGTTAAGGCAGAATTCCAGGTAAGAAAATCGTATATGGCATTTGCCATTACACAGATTTAATTTAAATTTCTGTTAGCACTAGAACAGCCTCAGCGCCTACAGAGATATCATTTTCAAATCATTTAATTTGTTCCTCTTCATCATTTCCTTATAAACTAAGTAGATTTAAAACTCACTTAATTGGGTTCATTTAGAAATTGCTTCAGTTTATCATCATAATAGATCAAAAAGTTCAGATTCATTTTACAATAAATCAAGGAAAGATGCACTTCTACAAACAAAATCAACATAATTAAAACATTTGAACAAACTACTAAAAGTAGATGAACTACATTATTCAACAGTTTACAGTAACTTCTGATAATAACTTCTGGAAATAAACGAGGCATCTCTTTTCCTCTCTCTCTCTCCCTCTCCTGACAGCCCGTCAGTATCAGGGTTAGTCAAAATGAATCCCTTGGAGGTTCTAGTGTTCATTTACCGTTTTGTCTTCACTTTGCAATGCTTAATCGTTAAGTCTCACATTAGCTTTCTGGCTAACACAACACATGCACATAGCCTACCTTTCTCCATGGTTTTCTTTGTAGTAACGAATGAAGTTGGATGTTGTGGTGGTCGTCTCACTGATCGTTATGCTGCAGACCCTGCATACCGCTGTTCTCTTCTTATTAGTGTCATCGACAAAATAATCTTTGAATCCAAACTTCACTATTTTTGGAGCAACGCTAGCCGCTGCCATGTTAACTGACACTCCTGCCTTCTTGGGTTGCCAGGTTTGCACGCATGGCGCTATAATCACCCAATCACATTTAGAAAAACTAAACGTAATATCTCACTGCAAAAACAAATGCAAATATTTAATTTTAAAAAGTCAAGTCCTTTCAAGTCATCTGTCTCAAGCTTAAGTCAAGTCTCAAGTCATGAATACCAAGTCAAAGTCAAGTCAAGTCTTTTATCAATGTTAGTCAAGCAAGTCTCAAGTCCAAAAATATGCGACTCAAGTCTGACTCGAGTCAAGTCATGTGACTCGAGTCCCCACCTCTGGTGATTGCTCAGAAGCATGGGAAGAGTCTGCAAGGTTCTTCCCACGATAACTTCTGTACAATGTTTATATAAACGATAAAGTGCATTCAAGATCTTTACAAGGCATGGCTGCGTTTATGGGGCTCTATCACACCTAAGCATACAAACTGAAAGATGTGCCTTTAGTTTTACGTACTATGTCTGAACTAAAACCATATATTTTAGTTATTCACCATAACCATAGTTTATTTACCGCAGCCACAGTTTCCATGCGTAGCTATCAAGAGAAAAGTTATTTCTTAGATGTAGGCATTGAACACAACTGTGAGTTTTTCAGAATCATCTAATATCTGGAGATAGGGTTGCTACTCTCCTACCTCCTTCCCCCCCCTCCCTCTCCGTACACCAGGCGCCTCTCCCCCCTCCCTGTCAGAGCTCGGCAGCGTGGAGGGCAGGAGCCCGGCACCGCCGGACGGGGGTCAGGATGCCAGGCTTGGCTACAGATGTGAAGCCAGCTTTTGCCCAGGGTCACCTTGGAGAGGCCGATGGCAGCATGTCCACCCCCCAAAGCCCCCCATCCCCCAGCACTACAGCTGGCTCTCTGCTTAATCCGCCACAGGGGGTTGGGTGGGGACAGGAGGCCACGAGGCCCGAAACATGCTCTGTACACTTCAATGTGTTTATGGACTAAACAGCGGTACAGTGTCATATTGTACTCCCATTGATAAACTGTGTACACGTTGTTCTTAGCCATCTTTTCAGTTTTCTATGAAAATCTATTCAACAGACAATTTACTTGAAGGAATATCATGTCTTTTTGAGTTTCATGCTCCTTCTTGACCTTGGATATAGTAGCACACTTGCTTCCCAACTGTATCAGTAATCATACATAACAATAACAGGAGGAGTGCTGCTTTTAAACCCCATCCCTGTGTTTCAGGTCTCTGGCTCGAAAATGGCATTCCCAGAACAAATGACCCTTCTAAAAGGGGAACATTAATAATCTTTTTTCTCAAAGTAATGATGTGAGTTGGATGTAGAAATGTCAGAATCAATATAGATGTTTTTTATTTTAAAGAAAATTCAGATTGAAAATAGTAAAAAACTGTAAATTATAGTGTCCGTCCAAAAACAGTGAAAACTACCCTTGGATGATGGAAAGGTCGACTAAAAGCTTTAGGAATCCAAAGTACAACATATAATAAGTACCCTGTGCCCTGATTGATGAAAAACAAGTGATATTTGACGTTTTCAGAGAGATTTAGCAAAATAAACCCACGTCTGGGGTGAATTGGGTGGAAATGGGCGTTCTTGCCGTTTCTCTGGAACCCATTGGTCGATTTTGATGATTGACATCTCTTTTTAACCGTTAGAGCCAATAGAATCGAAGGGGGATTTCCACATACACACCAACGTTACCATTGTGAAGTGGGGGCTATGCGCACGCAGTTTCCCCAAATCGAAACCTGTCTCACGCTCTGAAATCTGAAAACTTAAAAGCAGGTTTATTGCTGATGGATTATCAGAAATCATTTCAAAGTGACACAGACACATTGGATTAACCTTCAGCAGCGTTTTTATCGTTGTAATGCCATTGAGGACAACTTTTGAACAGACAACAACAGAGGTAAGACCTATTGCCGTTTTGGCTACCTAGCTAGCTCCACGTGTTGTGATGTCTGTTTTTGTTTATAATATCGCAAGTTCTTCATCATGGAGTGATGATATATATACCTATCGATTCTGTGTATTCTCACGATGCTAATCGATATGTTGGATGTGCAGTTATGATAAGTAATAAGGGTGTCATACCGTGTTTTCTGTGCAAATGGCGTTAGCATTTTTTCGCTCAGGGCTAATTCAAAAGATCAGTCAGCTGAGTTTCTTCCCGTAATATATATATGCAACATTCATAGTTTATTAAATATTAAGAAGCCATCAGACGCTATTTCCTGCAGGGGGGTGGGGTTTAACAGGTTAAAAGCAGAATAGGGAGAACCAGCGCCATATAGATAGAACAGTTACGACAAGGGAAGTCCAAAAACGGTTATCGTCACGTGGTTCATGGAGACGAGGATCGTTCCCCAGAAGTTCATGGCGGGCAATGTGAATGCATTGATAACAGGAGATAGAACTACGATTTTTGGTAATTATTAGTGAATAAAGGTTTTGATTTGCAATATTTATACAACAAATCGATATGTGTATGTATTTACATCAATATGTTTTAAAAAATAAAATAGAATTTGCTAATATTAAGTGATAATATTAGGATTAGTGTGAACAACTAGTTTACATGTTACTAACAGTGCCTTGTTAAAGAGCCTGTTGCTGTTTATTTATAGCTTTGAATTCTTTAAAACCAATATTATCTTCTTAAACTTGTATGGTAGTCAGGAGCATCACTTTCTAATGTTTATTGATACATTTAGAGGGAGGGGATCTAAATGAATGCTTTAAAATTCAGATTAGATTAATTTCTACCATTTTTTAAATTCATGGTAGTTTCAGTAATCCCATGGTAACTGAGGACACAAGTTATCTAAATGACTAATGTCATCTTTATGGCTTTCAGAAAGGACAGGAGACCGACAGGTGGCTATCAAAGGACTAGCAGCAGCAGCAGCAGCATGATGATGATGATGTTAAATGTGTTGTTTTAGGAACATCCATTGAAAATACATGGAATTCAATAAACATTGAATAGCATATCATGCAGTTTGTCTGTGCCTTTTCCTCCATGTTGTCCTGGTGTGCTGTGCTGCCTCCTAGTCGCCACCATGGTTTGCTGTGCTGCCTGGGGTTGCTCCAATCGCTCAGAGAAAGGAGTACGAATGTACGGCTTCCCCACTGACACAGAGCGGAGGAAAAAATGGCTGGCTCAAGTCAGCAGGAGCAATTTCACGATCAACAGCAAAAAAATATGTGATGTAATTATATACAAACGCTGCCTTTGCACTTTTTCACAAAACGAAAACCACACCTTTGGGAAAGCTTCATGTTTTGTTTAATACAAAAAAACAGGGAAAGGCTTGAAAAACACAGAGTTGAGACTCAGGGTGCAGGGTGGGGGTCTCAGTGCAGGTATTCAGGCTCCATTGAACCCCCCTCTGGTTCTTGTGCTGAAAGAGGGAGTAACAGACAGGAGAAAGGGTTATACACACACAGCACACCTATTGCCTTGGGGAGATAAGGTGTTTACTTATATAAAACAGTAGTATTAAACTTACCTTGTGATTTCACTCTCACTTAAGTCCCTCTCCCTTTGCCATAAATCCAGAATCAGCTGAGCTGCAACATTATACAGACAGGTAATAATCAACAGAATCACAAGGACACAATATGGCTCTGCTAAAAACACTCACTCTTACACGCACCAAAGTTATATTTATCTAATATTTAACTCCCTCCCCCCCGCATACAATCCCGTTTAGAAGCCCCTCTTCTCCAATTCAACATGTTGGACGAAATGACAATAAGAAAACGGAATTTACAATTGAAAGGCTGTTCAACGTGTGTTGCTAACTTGCTTCGGTATTCTAGCTTAATCTGTTATCTGTAAACGTTCCCTAAATTAGTAGATTTATATATAATCCACTGACATCCTTTAATACACATGTTCATTTGAATCAGATGTACTGATAATATCCGCAATATAAATCTTTAAACTTCTTCTTACCTTTAAAAGTCCGTCACGAACGGTGTATTATGCTGCAACTCCACAGCTCTGCTAGCCTTGGCGCTAACTTCCGGGGAACGATTGAGAGGCTCCACGATCCACCATTGCTGTAAAAAAGTTGTCCATTGGAGTGAACAGAGATAACGTAACTCTCAGTCTGGGGAGAACATTTGCTAAATATTTGCTGAAATACAGGTAATGAACTCACCCACTGGCATACAGAAAACCAAAACTGAATTGTCAGCAACTCTGGATTAGAACACATCTCCCGAGGAAGAGCATGTGTGGCCCATACATTAGACCAGTGGTTCTCAACTGGTCAGGCCTCGAGACCCACTTTTTCCTTTGTCAATAGATCGCGACCCGAAATGGTGAACCACTCAAATCTATTCAACAAAATATCGTGCAGTAAAATATTCTCTTTTCAGCATACATTATTAATTAAAGTGAAGTACAGTGCATATATCCCTTATATCCCTTCACAGAACTAAAGTATGCTTTAAAATAAGGTATAATGAGATGATGGAATCAAAGCTGAACTGCATCACATAAAAAGGCCCTTCAAACGGGTCCGCGGCCCACTTTTGGGTCACAACCCACCAGTTGAGAACCACTGCATTAGACCATGGAGACGCCACAAAGTTAAATGCAAACATTTTGACAGTGGATTTGTTATCCCTAGCAGTGGACTTGAATACTTTTTCTTCTGATGTCTAAGAGTCAGAAGAACTAAGCTGATTGTACACACACACACACACACACACACACACACACACACACACACACACACACACACACACACACACACACACACAGTCAGGCCTCCGTCCAGCCCAGTTGTGGCCAACAGAGGATCCATCGTCTTTGCTAATCAGCCTTACATCTCCTGGTTCCTAAAAGTTTCCATCCTCCCCTCCTGATTCTCTCCACGCTGAGGGCTTTAACAGGACAATTCTGGTTTCAGTGGAGGAACAAGTGGAGGCTTTAAACAATCTTCTTACAGAACCTGCAGCCATTAACAGATCAACTGAAGGACATTACACCTCTGCTCCAGACTCTGTTGCTGATATATGTGTATTAACAAATCACAAAACCTTTGCTCTACCTCTTGATTACATAATTATACTGAAACGGACGAATACAACACTGGTTCTCTGATTGGTCCTGATTAATGAATCTGTAGCCCTATTCCACAAACCATTCATCCATAATTATTTTTTTATTTGACAGATTAGGAGGATTATTGTGAGCAAATTCTCTCAGGCTTTAATTATTTTTCTTTTTCGAATAAAACATTATGTTTCTGAGATCAACTGTTTAACATTGGACAGGAAGTTTGCAAAAAGCAAATAATCAGATTAACAATACGAAAGATACAAGAAACTCCAGTGTGACTGTGACTGTAGTTCAGCTGCAGGTGAAACTAGAGAGGCCTGTGGGAGCTCAGCACTGATGGTCCACTGGGAGCTTTAATGAAGCAGATTGGGTGTCCGGCCTCCGCAGGCCACAGCTCCACAACTTTAACCGGCTTGGGGTTCCACAACGGAACATGAAACTACAGAAACATGTTTCAACAGAGAATGTTTAAGGTCCTCTGAGGAGTGCTTTGTACCTTTTGTTTTGATTTCAGACGCAAAAATCCAGGTTTTGCACACCATTTCTGGTCGTCATCCATAGTCTGTAAACTGTAGTTACACAAGATACCAGTGTTTTAAGTTAGAAAAGAGATCAGTTTGGATTTGTCATTTGAAAAGAGATCAAGATGTGTTTGAAACACAGAAATAGTAGTTTGAAGAGTTGGAACAGTGATACTTCCAGACTTTTAAAAAACCTTTTCAAATACATGTTTTCTGAATGGAGATCGGATCGATCAGGCTAAGCTAACCTGTAGCTGCTCCGTCCACACACAACAATGTTCTACAGACAGAAATACACCAGCGACTGTATTCGCCATGACACAGACAGTCTGTGTTTTGTACTTGTTTAACTTTTGTCCAGTTTCTGAACAGATATGAGGAGCTGTGAGCTCTGAGGGCTAACAGCTAACAGCTGATGTTTTGGTTTTCTGATTCAACGTCAGTGATGGTAGGCTGAGATCGTCAGCGCTGATTGGCTACCGCAAGATCGCGTCACGCGAATTGAACTCTCGCGGTTGTCGCGGTGGTCGCGGCCCCCCTTCCATCGCCTCATTGTGCCGCGGCATTCGCATCAACCGCTTGGAGCGAATTCGCGTGTATCTGCGCCGCCCACAAAAATCGCATCACGTCCGGTGTGAACGCAGTATAAAGTCGGACAATCATAGTATAAGATAACAAGGCAAGTCCCCAAAATACAGTAAAACTATGGTCGCAGGCCCGAGTTTAACTCTCTGAGGTCTAAGCAATGTGTTCACGTTAGGCTCGCCTGGGCTTTTTTTGTAAAAATGCTATTAAAACATGAACCTTGGTGTCCATCGGGCTGCCTGCATGGTCTGCCTACACAACACAAATAAAACAACGTTTATGCAGCCCCAACAACAGCCTCTGATCATCAACAGACTTCATGCAATGCTTCATGGGATGCATATATTATAATCTCTATCTCACTCCTAAAACATCTAAATCTATTTCAGCATGGATAAATGTCATAAAGTACATCCATTGTTTGTTCTATATTCTTCAAATCCTAAAAAACACATCGTTTTTCTAGAACAGATTACAAATCGCCAGAAAATGGTACAAACAAGTGGCACTATGTGTGACGAAG
This sequence comes from Champsocephalus esox, assembly GCA_036324585.1. Lineage (NCBI taxonomy): Eukaryota > Metazoa > Chordata > Actinopteri > Perciformes > Channichthyidae > Champsocephalus > Champsocephalus esox. The sequence goes on from CM070484.1 coordinate 703,498, forward strand.
GTGTTGCGCTGGGCTACATCATGCAATCCAAAGTGAAACTTAAGCTCGCTCCATTTCTCCTGGCATTCTATGGGCATTTCAACAAGGATGGAAACCCCTGGACTGAAAATGATGCGGAGAAAGAGGGAAAGCAGATGGTTGGGCGGAGGAAGAAGAAGACAAGTCTCCTTCCTACAAAGTCAAATCATCCAAATTCATATCTGCAGAACCTCCTGGGCTGATGGCTGTGTGACAGAACAGGTGATGTTTACACAGAAAAAGAAAGGCAGAAATGCATTTCTGCCAATCGTGTAAACAGCGAACACCCAGAGCTGCTGCCTCGCTTTAAATGAAGACTGACACCTCTGCTGGCAGCCAAACACACAATGGCTGCAGACCAAGAACTGTGTGACACACAAGTGTACACTACACAACACACACACACACACCTTCCAAATACCAGATGGCGTTTCTGGATTCAGTTTAGTTTCTGTTACAATCACAAAAGAGCAAATCTGTAAAACCACACGACACACAACACTCACACATTGCAACTAGAGACCCTTTCTTTTAGTCCTCTTGTTCAAGTCCCGGCAAGACCAAGTGCTACCGAGGTGTCCCTGAGCAAGGCACCGTTCCCCACACTGCTCCTAACACTAGGAGAGGAACCATTTCCCCACGAGGGGTAATAAAGTCCATCTTTTATCTGATCAGACACACATGTTGTGGTGTGAGTGGCTTGTGTTCAGATGTATGTCAGTCAGTGTCAGACCTAAGCCTTTGCCTGACTGACAGCTGGACCTGCATTTGCTCAAAGTGGTGAAAGTCACACATTTTATTTCAGGAATATAAGTAATACTAATGTGTGAAAAAAACCTCTTTCACAATTAAAGTAATGTATTCAATTCCTACTAGTAAAAGTAAAAGTAAACATATATATTCAGAATATTGCACTGTTGGAGGAGCCCGGGACCATAACACTACTGTGCACAGGATAATAGAACCCTTGAATCTGAATCTTGAAATAATATATTTGTATGTTTTTGGATTATATTCATTGATGCATTGATGATCACTTTGTACACCGAGTGAAGGTGGAGCACGTTTTAACTGCTGGACAGCTGAACCCATATTAAAACATCCTCCTGTATGTGTTGATAATAGCTTTCATAAAGATTCTAAATCTGAGATCTCGTGACCAAATGTATGATTTGGAGGAAAGAGTGCAATTATTTCCCTCTACAAGTATAAAGTGGCATCAAGTGGAAACTCAAATACAGGTATCTGTAACTGAGTAAATGTACTGAGTTCCTCACACTCTGCTGAGTGTCACACCATGAGCCCAGACCCTCGTGGACTGGCAGAACCCCCCCCCATGTTGGAGCGCCTGGGGGAATGTTGATTTTGGGCCCGAGCCGAATTTATGGAGCACATTTTCAACATAACTCAGACATTTGAAGTTCCAACTTTCTCACGCGGTGACTATGAAGCTTCTTGGGCCTCTTAATTCCAATGACCTATAGTACATGTTCGTATGACAACCCCCAGAGGGTCCTGCTGGTCCTTTGTGGTGGAGGCAGGGTTAGTTGCAGGATCTTGTGTTCAAAGTAAAATAGCTAAGAACAGAACCAACTAATGCACAATGCACGTTTCAGAGGTATAGAACAACCAAACGGTGCGTTGCTGCCTCCAACCTCACACACTTCTACACACTTTCAGCACCAGAGTTCGATCAGGTCTCAGCCCACCCTGTAGAACCTCAGTTTGGGCTGAACGGAGAGGCCCGGTGAGGAGGCCGAGGCTGATGAAATGGGATCAGTACGCAGCGGATTTAATTAATCCAGTGAAATTAGGAGAACGAGGCAGGGACACAGCTGGAGAGCAGGACACAGTTCAGGACCGGCACCATGAGCTGCAGGTTGGCGGGCTTCAGTTACACAGGGTCCAAACAGCACTTTCTATATAATGCTGCTTCAGGAGCACTGCCGGACAGTGGGACCTTTGAGCACCAACATGTTACATTCACAAAGGACTTGTGAATGTGTTTTTGCAATTAGACTCCTTTAGATTGTTTTCTGGGGTTCCATTCCCCTTTCTACGATGAGCGCTGTGTGGGTCGGTTCTACCAACGATATCTGTTCACCAAACGGCCCAGAGAACAGCTTTCTGTAGCGCTGCACGTGATACGCTGCACGTTATTCGCTGCACGTTATACGAAGTCCACACATAGAAGTCGTGCAACGGGGCCATTGGTTTTCAGCACATGACCAAAAGCCTGTTGTAATAATACAGCGGTGGAAACGATCTGGATTTAATCATTATTACGTAAAGAATGAGCGAATCCAAAACGATGTGTTATTTGCTCGATACACGGTTTATGTAGAATATAGTATTACCTGTTGCTTATAAACGTTAGACGGCGTGAATGTTTAAATGTCAAATAGAAATGTGTCAAGTGAGAAACGGTTGATCTCTGCTGCAGAGGAAGATATGCACACCTCGTCACGTCGGCCTCGCAGCCATGTTGGTCTGTGGCTGTGAGTGACAGGTGAAGACGACTGGTGGGGGACCGGATCCCTGACCTCTGACCTCTGACCTCTGGCTCAGTGTCAGTGCTACAATGGGGTTAGCCTCCTCCTCCTTCCCCTCCTCCTGCTCTCCTCCTCCTCCCCCTCCTGCTGCTCCTCCCCCTCCTCCTTCTCCTCTCCTCCCCCTCCTCCTCCTCCTTCCCCTCCTCCTGCTCTCCTCCTCCCCCTCCTGCTGCTCCTCCCCCTCCTCCTCCTCCTCCTCCTCCCCCTCCTCCTCCTCCTTCCCCTCCTCCTGCTCTCCTCCTCCTCCTCCTCCTCCTCCTCCTCCTCCTCCTCCTCCTCCTCCTCCTCCTGCTGCTCCTCCTCCTCCTCCTCCTCCTGCTCCTCCTCTTCCTCCTCCTCCCCCTCCTCTTCCTCCCCTCCCCCTCCTGCTCATCCTCTTCCTCCCCCTCCTCTTCCTCCCCCTCCTCTTCTTCCTCCTCCTCCTCCTCCTCCTCCTGCTCATCCTATTCCTCCTCATCTTCCTCCTCCTCCTCTTCATGCTCCTCCTCTTCCTCCTCCTCCTCTTCCTGTTCCTCCTCCTCATAATTTCCCTCCTGCTCCTCCTCTTCCTCCTCCTCCTCTTCCTGTTCCTCCTCCTCTTCTCCCCTTCTCCTCCTCCTCCTCCCCTTCCTCCTCCTGCTCCTCCTCCTCCTGCTCCTCCTGCTCCTCCTCCTCCCTCTCCTCCTCCTCTCCTCCTCCTCCTCCTCCTCCTCCTCCTCCTCCTCCTCCTCCTCCTCCTCCTCCTCCTCATCCTCACCTCTTTGAACCGGTGTCAGGTAGATGCTGCAAAAGTGCAATTGATACCTTCCTCACCTGCTCCTTCCCGGGACCCCTGCTGAGAGCAAGCTGTTGTCCTCAAGGCCCCCTCCTCACCCTGAACCACATCTGATAGTCTTCATTCACTCATGACTTCCTCTGTTCATGGGAATCCTGTGTGGCATGGCAGCACGTCGGTACAAACAACCTGATGGACTTCATATGATCACTAAGACAACCTGATGGATTTCATATGATCACTAAGACAACCTGATGGACTTCATATGATCACTAAGACAACCTGATGGACTTCATATGATCACTAAGACAACCTGATGGACTTCATATGATCACTAAGACAACCTGATGGACTTCATATGATCACTAAGACAACCTGAGAGACTTCATGTGATCACTCATGTGAGGTCGTTTCAGTCAAACAGGAAGTGCTTATTAGGAAGTGGGTTGGAGTCATTACTTCTGCTTTTTAAAGAAATGTATCATCTGCTTACACACTGATGTTTCACCTTTTCATATGTACTTTCAATCTACACTGAACATTTACACTACCCTATGGGGGGGGGGAGGAGGAGGAGGAGGAGGAGGAGGAGGAGGAGGAGGAGGAGGAGGAGGTCTCTGAAGGACTATAGCTAATAAAAGTCAGCTGGGCCCGAGGGGAAGCGGCTGATCACTAAGACAACCTGATGGACTTCATATGATCACTAAGACAACCTGATGGACTTCATATGATCACTTAGACTGCGGCCACACGAGGACGAATTCAGTCGTTTGCGTTACTGTTTAGTGTCATGTAGACCGTTCGGCCACACGAGGACGACCGAATACGGCACTAAACGACTGAGGAAACGATAACGGGTCCCAAGGTGGATAGAACGGCATACGCCACGCTCTGGGGGGTCAAACGGCTCCATGTGTTCGCCCTATCCGAACATTTTCAGATCACAGATAGTGATTGCGCAATAGCCCCGCCTCTCCCCACCTCTTCTGCTCACCTCCGCTTACCCCGCGCCATTGCTGAAGTGTTTCACCACCAACAACAACAACAATGGCGGATCGCAGAGTTGCTATCGTGCTCCGGACGCTATTCACCATGCTACAGTTGTTTGTGCAACATGTACAGCAAGAATGATGAGGCAATAGCCCCGCCTCTCCCCACCTCTGCTGCTCACCCCCGCGTCTAAGTAAACTGCACCCTGAATTCAGATTATTTATCTTTCTCTCGATATGGACCTAAACGCGAGAGAAGTGTAATCTGACGGGACGGAGACACGCAGCTCTGCTCCCCTGCAGCTCCTCCCGCTGCAGCAACACACACACTTCAAGTCAGATCATCGCCCTTAGCTATTTTAATTAGCTCTCAAACTACCTAAACTAGTTATACATATGTTTATTTTTACTGTCGGCCGGGTCACTCATTACTGGATCAGCTGCTGCATGAGACAGACACTGGCGCTGTCCGAAGAGAGGGAGGAAAAAGAGAGGCTCTGTGTATTTTATTATTATATTATATAGAGTCGTTATTCATTTGTTTTAAGCTCAATAAATAACAAAGAAGACCTTTGACCGGCACTTTTATCATTTTGTCCGGAAGATTTAAACTTTAATACACGTTGACTGGCGAAAAACTCTGCCCGGTTCCCTCAGCCCCCACCGCGGAGAATAAACAGAAGGGCACCCATGACAACCATGCTTCTTCGCTGCTTTTGTGGAGGAAGTTACAGCGCCACGTACAGGCTCCTGCATGTACTGCAGCTTCTCCAGCGGTTGGAGCTAAACGGAGCGGTCTCGTGCGGACAGACACTATCCGGATAACTATTGCGTGTGGACGGAAGCTTGTTTGCGATTGCGTTTGCTTTAATCCTATGCGTTTAGCCGTTTTCGTCCTCGTGTGGCCGCAGCCTGAGACAACCTGATGGACTTCATATGATCACTAAGACAACCTGATGGACTTCATATGATCACTAGGACAACCTGATGGACTTCATATGATCACTAAGACAACCTGATGGACTTCATATGATCACTAAGACAACCTGATGGACTTCATATGATCACTAGGACAACCTGATGGACTTCATATGATCACTAAGACAACCTGATGGATTTCATATGATCACTAAGACAACCTGATGGACTTCATATGATCACTAAGACAACCTGATGGACTTCATATGATCACTAGGACAACCTGATGGACTTCATATGATCACTAAGACAACCTGATGGACTTCATATGATCACTAAGACAACATGATGGACTTCATATGATCACTAAGACAACATGATGGACTTCATATGATCACTAAGACAACCTGATGGACTTCATGTGATCACTAAGACAACATGATGGACTTCATGTGATCACTAAGACAACATGATGGACTTCATGTGATCACTAAGACAACATGATGGACTTCATGTGATCACTAAGACAACCTGATGGACTTCATATGATCACTAAGACAACCTGATGGACTTCATATGATCACTAAGACAACCTGATGGACTTCATATGATCACTAAGACAACCTGAGAGACTTCATGTGATCACTCATGTGAGGTCGTTTCAGTCAAACAGGAAGTGCTTATTAGGAAGTGGGTTGGAGTCATTACTTCTGCTTTTTAAAGAAATGTATCATCTGCTTACACACTGATGTGCACACCTTTTCATATGTACTTTCAATCTACACTGAACATTTACACTACCCTATGGGGGGGGGGAGGAGGAGGAGGAGGAGGAGGAGGAGGAGGAGGAGGAGGAGGAGGAGGAGGAGGAGGTCTCTGAAGGACTATAGCTAATAAAAGTCAGCTGGGCCCGAGGGGAAGCGGCTGAACTTCCTGTAGCGGTGGTATTTATTTATTGGAAGGGTCCGCTTCAGGTCTCCAGAGTCGCCCATAAACAAAGACCTTTCCTCCTCCTTCCATATCGCCTGCTTGACTCTGATGTATTTACAATTCCATGGAACCACTCAGGGTTGCAACCCGATCGCTGCGACCTTGTGAAAATGTCGCTGTTCACCAAGAGTTGCTAAAAAGGAAGTTCTCCCCTGTCTCCCTTTCTCCCCCTTCCATTCCAGCCCCTCGGCCACTCGCACAAATAAATACCCTTCTACCTAAACATACATGGGCTAATGAAGTAGGCCATCTGTTCCCCTCTCTGCATCGCTTTATGACACACACTATTTTCAAACACTTTTGGAATGTGTCGTACGGATAACTGGGACATCGTGAAATATGTATCAATGTAACAAGTAGGTGAAAAGCTTGTAGTAAACTTGATTCAACCCTTAAGAAGAGAGTTTGGAAAGTGCCTTCAGGGCTGCTGGAACATATTCCCCAACAGGAAGGATAGCTTGAGTCGAACAGGAAATGACCTCTGATTCCCCTTACATGCTGACGGAGAAGAAGGGAAACATCACACCGACAGGAACCCTGGGACACATAGCAGGTAGTCTGCACTCTCGATTCACTTCTTCTTATCGAACATCAACGACACGACACACAAAGACCACTCCACAGAACCCCTACTCCTAAAACTACAAAGTCTTATCACATGATATAACTTTAAATGTGTTGTGCCTCACTTAACAGATGCTTCATCAATGAGACCGACCAACTGCACTTGAGCTATTTTAATGGAGATGTTCATGCAAGAAAACACACTGACATGAAACAGAACCCGCGTCCTCGTGTTGTGGCCGGTAGCGCTGAGAGGAGTCCAGCTGCAGGGTTCATCTCAAACCTACGTGCACTGCACTGTGGCTGCTGTGTGAACACTTCTCGCTTGTAGCGCCATTAGCGGCTAGCTGCCAGCTCAGCTGTTGCCCTGGGAGGAGCTGTGTGAAAGAGCCCCCAACCATCAGGCTGGATTCCATACGCAAGATGTTTAAGCAGGATTCTGAGTACAGAACATGCAGAGTGCTTGTCCCACTCTGGTATTACCACATGCACTCACATCAGGAGTGTCATGGGAACGGTACATCGACTAACTAAGCATCACATAAAGGCCGGGGAACATTTAACTGCTCAATTATATTGTGTACAAAGTTGTTTCCATTCCATTCAGTGCAGAGTGTGGTCAAAGCAGCACCTTGTGGACATTGTGGGACACTGCAGCTAAACACACGTCAGCTCTCCCTCTCTCACCGCTGACCTCACCGCGCAACACATGTTGTTGTGCGTCTCCACCGGCAGCCTGAAGCAGACAAACAGACAGTGTGTGTGTGTGTGTGTGTGTGTGTGTGTGTGTGTGTGTGTGTGTGTGTGTGTGTGTGTGTGTGTGTGTGTGTGTGTGTGTGTGTGTGTGTGTGTGTGTGTGTGTGTGTGTGTGTGTGTTGCAATCGATCGTCTCCCAGCAGCCTGTTTCTGTCTCACTGGCAGCTGTTTCATCCAGAGGCTCCAAAATGAATATTCATGATGCACCTATTCCCAGGGCCACAAGCCGTCTGCAGCTGGACACACACACACACACACACACGCACACACACACACACACACACACACACACTCTTTGCCATTTTAAGATGGCACCCCACGTCAACAGGCTGTTTTTATTCTTCTTTCTTATTTTTGGAATCACCAAACAGAGCTTAGTCTCGTTTATGACCGTAGCATTGTGGGAATGTGAAGTGACTGAATGATGAATAGAGCAAGGGATCATTCTAGGCCTTGGTTATCAGCCATTACAGAAGCATGCAGTCCTAAAGGTTCTGGGATGTGCCTGTGGAGCTCTGTCCTGCCACACACCCGGTGAGGTGTGCGCTGAAACCAGTCAGGGAATGGTCCAGGTCCAGGCAGGACTATCCTTTGGGTACATGTATTTCCACTCCAAACAAGTACAGTGAATATTACTACCTATACTGGTGCGCCCCTGCCTCAAATATATATATTATCACCAGGTGCCCAAAACTGCCTTCAAAATAAAAGCATACAAAAGTACTTAAAGGTACATTTACAATAAACAAAAAACAGCAAGAAAATAAATGTTTAACTATTAAATAATATAAATAAAGATGTAGCTCAACAAGGAGGTTGTTCATAGATGAGGCAACTGGATGGAACAACGACGTAAAGGAGGTTTTTATTGTGTGGTTCAGGAAGTGGTTAACATTTAATGACTTCAATGACTTCATTGTTATATCACTTGAAATGATCATGTTGTTTTTGTTTGGTGTGGACCCACTCTTCATCTTCCTCCTAGCGGATGGGAGGAGGAGGAGGAGGAGGAGGAGGAGGAGGAGGAGGAGGAGGAGGAGGAGGAGGAGGAGGAGGAGGAGGAGGAGGAGGAGGAGGAGGAGGACATGTGCTTCTCATTAAGTGCTGCGGAAATAAGTGCCGACCTGTTCCTTCAAGAGGGCACATCCATTTACCGCTGCAGAGCACACACACACACACACACACACACACACACACACACACCGTCCAGGAGAGAGAGGAGCAAGAGAGATGAGGGGAAAGGGAGAGACGTTGAGCTGGAAGGGGGGCAGCTTAAGGTGGTCTGCAGAGTGTAAGTTAAGGCGGTCTGCTTGGAGGCAGTTGATGTCGTGGCGTGTCAGAGATACAGTGTATAGCGTGCACTTAGTAGGAAGTGTGGCTGGCTTCATGGACTCTGGAGAAGGAGGTGTGAGACACGCGTGAGGTCGTCCAGCGAAAGACCAAGATACAGTGATTATGGATGTGTTGTAGTCGTGGGATTTGAGCAGAGGACCTGACTAGTTGTGGTCAGAGGCGGTGGGAAGTATTTCCATTGGTCTGAGCAAGTGAAATAAGTCATCATTGGGAAGCTCCGATGAACGTAGTCTGTGGAGACGTACCGGCGAGAGAACAGGGTTCTGGGAGGTTCTGATTGACAAGGTGAGAGAACAGGGTTCTGGGAGGTTCTGATTGACAAGGTGAGAGAACAGGGTTCTGGGAGGTTCTGATTGACTTTAGAGGTTTGTGTGAACGAGAAGCTGCTGATGGGACACATGAGGGTCTGGATCCAGATTTCACTACAAACATGTTTGGATGTCTGCCCAGGGGTTTCCCCCAGCACATGTATCATCCTCAAACCCAGATCCCCCTTCCTCTGGTCCACATATGGGGGGTGTGGGTGTTGGGAGATAAGATGGGGGCGGGGGCAACGGGGGTCAGTGAGTGATGGCGTCCCTTCGTCCCACTTCCTCCAGCAGCATCCTTCATCCCTTCCCACTCTCCCCCCTGCTGTGTTCATCACTCTCCTCCACAGTTAGGTCACACACACACACACACACACACACACACACACACACACACACACACGCACACACACACACACACACACACAGATCATATTTTTTTTTGTATGTATTTGTTGAAGCTCTCCAGGATCTTCTGAATGTCCATGCTTGACAGACACTTTATGTATAGGACTCAAACGATGCTGAAGTCGGTCAAACTGCTGATGTTTATAGGAATTACATTTAAAACAACACTTGAAATAATGTCAGTGTTAAAGCACATAGCAGATCCATTACTCAGGCGAAGAGAAGTAGCAATGCCAGTATGAAAACCTTCCATGATGTAAAGGTTGTTTGAACATAATACAACATTTCAAAAGTACAGGTACTCGTGCAGAATGACTTCAACACGACCTACTTGCCTTCTGAAGGAACCGTGCTTCAGACACTTGAACCCTCTCAGAGCGGCACCTGCAGCTGACAGCTGGACTCACTTCAACGCCTACACAAACTCACAACTACCCATTTGTTGACAGTTCAAAGTGTTTGCACCAGAACATTTCAGCGTAAGGGTTCATAGTAAACATTTAACAAATGGGTCTTTTTTTTGTTTCATTTGCCTTAATTTAGAATAAACAAGTGGACACAGAGTTGATATGGAGCTCTTCGGAATACTAACATCGTGTCCTTCCTGGATATTTTCAGTTTCAAGTGTGCAGGGTTGTGGAGTTCCGGATTGTTTTGGTTTGGACCTTTGGTTTGGACCTTGTTGTAGGATGTGTTGACGGTGGTGTGAAGGTATTGAGAAGGTTATCTTTGGTCCTGCGGTGAATACGAGGCTCTCATAGTCGGTTGCATCGAGTCGTATTTCAATCTGTGGCATGTGAACACGAGCTGTGAGGCTGGCTGATCAAACATATCATGTCGTCCATTCCTTTATTTGATTACAACTCAAGGAAAACAGGAGGGAGCATATTGTACTGATGTGAATAGGAGGCTGGGTGACCTCTGTTTGACCCCTCTGCTGTTGAAGTCAGATGCATGCGTTATCATCTATCTTCCAGCAGGGGGAGACAGTGCCCTGCGAGTGGAGGCCCGCCAGCCTCAGTCCACTTGGTGCTGCAATAATTAAATCCTCAAAATGACAGATCTCTTTATATACTAATATTCCACAAAATGTATTGTTTACAGTTTGTTTAATCCAAACCATATGTGAAAGGGAATTTATTGACACAGATACATTTATTATTTTATCCATGCCGACTATACGGAATGAGATTTTTTTGTCTGCAGATTGTAATTCTATAAAAGGCTTCCTTTCAAACGCGCGAAATGAATATCTCCATCAGTGGGTGACAGACTTCACATCAGCTGCTGCACAATCACATGGAGCCCCTGATCTTCTCAGCCATGCATCTGAAGTTCAAACACAATGCTTGTATGAATTAGTCATCCGTTCCCACCCCCCACCCCCCTTCCACTTCAAACCACTACAAGGCCACTGGCTATGGTAAATGAAGACATTTAAGGGGAGAGTCGGAGCTCATCAAGAGGATTTGTGGGGAGCTTCCTCTCCAAGAAAAGCCCATTTGGCCCGCTCCGGCCCCGACAGCAGCGCATGTTGTGGGAAGATAGCGGCGCGGCCCTGATCCGAGCGGTGAGGGGCTCCTGGCACCCGGCCGGGGCCCTCCGCTGCCTGGCGCTGTCGCCCCATGTTAGTCACACCGCAGGAGACGGGCCGGCCTCCCAGCCGCATATCAGGGCCACAAAAGGCCCTCTATCGCTCTGTGGTAACGCTGTCTGAACCCCCCCCCTTCCTGCCTCACACCCCTGGAGACAGATATACAGCAGGATATTTGACGACAGGATGGTGGTAGTGTTCAATACAAAGTGCATTAGAGCGGAGAAACCAGCGGACTTTTAGGGCTGCACGATTTTGGGAAAAAATCTAATTGCGATTTTCTGACAACTATTGCGATTGCGATTCGAATTGCGATATTTATTTGTAAGCGACCCAACGGAAGTTTATTGTAAAATGCGGCCATAACTCCGGCTAGGAAGGTCGTATCAACGTACTCCCGTCTCTAGCGCCCCGCAGCCCGAGCTACGAGTGAAAGAACTAAACTTACATGAAACTTCCGTTGGGTTGCTTTAAAGTCAAGCTTCAGTTTAAGATGTAATAGATGTGAAACATGTGATGGAGCATCACTAGGTTAGTAATGCTCCATCACATGTTTCACATCTATTACAGGGTGCAGATGGTTCACCAAAGCATCTGAAGCTCCATTGGTAGCCATTTGGAAAGGGCAGGCACTTTCAAAAATACTTGGCAGGTGATTGGATCAATCTGTCTCTCACCTTCTATCATGGGCCACTTCTGATTGATTAACAATGGCTGGGACATGTGGAGCACAGCACTTCTGATTGGTGTGGATGACTGACACACAAGAACAAAAAAAAATTGTAAAAAAAAGAAAGTTTACAAAAATCACAGGCTTTGCAATTTGATAATCGCATCATTTGAAATCGTGATTTCGATTTGAAATCGATTAATCGCTCAGCCATAGACTTGATGCCGGCTGGGGCCTCAAACCAGTGGCCCCGCTATCGGGCCTCTCACAGCTGATACATGTAATCTGTTCTAGATTAATCGTGGAAAAGCTTCCAGCTCGTAACTGAAAACCACCCTAGAGATGTGTTATTACATTAACTTTCAGGTTATTGGTACATTTTGACTTATGTTGTTTAAAAAGGGCAGAATTGTCCAAAAACAAACATTTTACTTAAAAAATACAAAACTGAGAAATAACTAATATTGGACTGGTTAATTGCCCCTTAATGTGGTTGAGTCCTCTGTGTCTATGATTGGACGGGCAACCATCGAATCAAGACAACCAGTATCTGTGACATGTAACAGAATGACGACTTCTGATCAATGAGGCAATGCCATTGGTGCCCATGCATCCATCATGTGTGTGTGTGTGTGTGTGTGTGTGTGTGTGTGTGTGTCCAGCTGGGTGTACAGACTCCCTGTCTTTATGGTAACAGCTGGCAGGTCTCTTCTGTTGTTTTCATATTGTGTTTGGGGGGAGACTGCACATCTGTTTGTTTGTGTGTGTGTGTGTGTGTGTGTGTGTGTGTGTGTGTGTGTGTGTGTGTGATGTCTGTCGTGTTACCATTCAGTGTTGTTGTGTTCAGGTGCATTCCCTCCATGATGAGCACAGCTGTGTGTCTGCTTCCCATCAGACTGCATAACACCACATTATATTTCATATCAGATTACAGTCTGTGTTAGATAACTGCCAATCAGTCTGACCGCTTAATGGGTGTATATTGATCAGAAAGCTGTTCCCTCAGCTCACAGAGACCATATGTACATATTGTATTGCATTGTAATGTTCCTTGACATGTTCTGAAAGTGAAAGTTACATTACACTCTTGAACTGTCTGATCTGTCATATAACTTGAATGTCAAATGTGAACATTCAAACTATGTATTTTACCAAACATTTGTTTATGTTTTAATTTTCTGTTTATTTCACCACAATTATGTAGTGATATCAAAGAAAATTGGGTTAGTAATAATATCAAAACAGTTGTGAAAAGAAAAAATATATTCAGTGCGTCGTTAACTTTGACATCAGACCACCGGCAGGAACACAGGCTATTAAAGGCTGGGACCGATCTGCTGCAACACATCACAAAACAAGGTCTAACATACTCGTATCATATGAAGACATGCAGAATACTGCAGAATAACTTTGCTTTAACAAAAGAAAGGGTGGGGAAATGTGATCTAATAAATATATAGGAGCAGACAACTTCCAATGCTTGAATACACGCAATCTGTCAGTACAGAGTTGGACATACATGTGTTGCTCTGCTGGTCTGACTGGTTTGCTGGTTGACAGACTGCTTTTTGGCAGAAGGAGGTGTGTTTTGTTAATTTGTACTTTTTTGGGGGGGGGGTCCAGCATATGCCGGTCCTGCTGACAGCTTGCCTACATTTTCCATCATCTCGCCCGCAGGCTTCCTTCTTCCTCTCAAAGAAGGCAACATATATTTTTGGGGCGCCCAGTCAGGTTGGGTCCTGGCTAAACCTGGGATGCGTGGGCAGTCTGCTGCCGAGGGATGGCATTAATGTGTGTGTGTGTGTGTGTGTGTGTGTGTGTGTGTGTGTGTGTGTGTGTGTGTGTGTGTGTGTGAGCCTGGTTTAGATATGTAAGACAGACGAGAAGAAGAAGAAGAAGAAGAAGAAGAAGAAGAAGAATGTGAGGAGCTTGTCTCTTGTCAGGGTTGACCTTCGCCCTCTCGCTTCTTTCCCTTCAGCACTTACTAGATATTTTCGTTGTAAATTGTGAAACTTTCTGCATGGCCGGATCCATAAACTGAACACACACAGAGTTTGATGCCACACACACATGAACAGATAGACACACACACACACACACACACACACACATACAGCCTCTCGCTGAGGGGGCCTGGAGGAGAGAGGAGTGGTGTTTCTTGTTGCTGATATGCTGATGACCCGCTGACTCCACTCGTCCTTCAGCAGCACCAGAACTCTAACCCAGTGTGTTCATCGTCAGATTGGGTTACCTACAGATGTTCAGTGTTGAATTGTATTTAGCTCCACCTCGGGTCATTTCTGGTTCCAAAAACCACAATGACGACTTCTTCCAAAACACCAATGTTACGGCGTTCACTCCAAACCCAGGAGGGCGTCATGGCGCGGATGGTTCATCTCTTACACAGGCTGGGTCCCCAATGCACGCTAAAGTCACGGGGAACTATTTCAGAAACAGAACATCTAAATACAAATGCAATGATTTTAATAGACAACTGACAACGTATGATATTAGAATAGCCAGACACCACTCACTTCTCCAACAAATAGTGCCAGCTGAGGGAATTAGAAGAGGTCCACTTGGTTCTGGTCTCTGTTTGTTTGTGTGAGCGTGTAGAATGTGATAAGTGGAGCGGAGACGCAGTTGGTGTTCAGCGTGTGGATGTTGGCAGGCAGCTCGGAATCTTTGTGTATGGACTTGAAATAGACGGGGTGGTGCTGTTCTAAATAATATTGTGCGATGGCATATGTGTTGAACACGTGCTATACACACACACACACAAACATGCTCATCAATGAAAGTCGGTCAGAGGGTGGGGGGGGCAGGGGGGTTCCGGCCTCTCCCCATGCTCTGCCAGGCCATCTGTTCCTCCTGCTTTCCTCTCAGTACACACTGCCTTCCTGTTTCATCCTCTTCTTCTGTTGTGGCCACACACACACACACACACACACACACACACACACACACACACACACACACACACACACACACACACGCATGCACACACACACACACACGCACGCACACACACACACACACACACACACACACACACACACGCATGCACGCACGCACACACACACACACACACACACACATCTGAGTGACATGGGTTTATTACCCAAAACAATTATTTCCTGTGCTTCTGAAATGCCAGAAAGACCGACCAAGGTCATTTGCAAACTATTTGATAATTCTTTAACGTTTATTTTTTTTTATTTAAAATATGTCTCCAAATACACATTACAGTCAAAGAAATCCAGAATATTATATTGAAGATCAAACGGCCTATCTGTCAAACAAAACCTACCCTTTCAATTGACACAACATTGATGAGATCCTGTTATCTATAAATCCTCTCACAATCGCATGAGTTAGCTCGGCATGTTCTGCTCTCATCCATCATGCTAACTAACTAGTATGTTCATACACACACTGGGATACCCATGCTGCCCCAGCTCCGGGGTGTGGACCCTGCAGAACCTCCTCTCTTTCCTCCTGTGTGCTCACATGCTTCTGCTTCAATGCTTCTCTTCTTCATACCCCAGTTTTCTTACATAGTTCTTCCTCACATCACATTCCTTTGTCTCTGTTTCCCTTTTCTATATCCTCTGGTTTTCAGATGTTTTTCCTATTTCTTCTTCTTCTTCTTCTTCTTCTTCTTCTTCTTCTTCTTCTTCTTCTTCTTCTTCTTCTTCTTCTTCTTCTTCTTCTTCTTCTTCTTCTTCTTCTTCTTCTTCTTCTTCTTCTTCTTCTTCTTCTTCTTCTTCTTCTTCTTCTTCTTCTTCTTCTTCTTCTTCTTCTTCTTCTTCTTCTTCTTCTTCTTCTTCTTCTTCTTCTTCTTCTCTTTTACATGTGTCCTCATCCAATCCAATCCACTTAATTTATATAGCACATTTTAGAAACAGAGGGTTTGCCAAAGTGCTTCACGATGAACATAACATTATAATTAGGGCTGTCAAACGATTACAATTTTTTATCAGATTAATCACAGCTTAAAAATTAATTAATCATGATTAATCACCATTCGAACTCTGTCCAAAATATGCCATTTATTTATGTATATTGTTGGGAATGGAAAGATAAATGAAAGCAGGCGGATATATCCATTTAACATACAGTATGTATGTTTATTATAACGTTTTTCTGCGTGTCAAAATGAAAGACAGCCCACACACCTAAACCGTGGGGTCTTAATTCATTACGTGTTGATTTCTATCAACGGGGAGTACTTCAGGAAAGTCGACGGGGGGGGCTAGTGGAGTACTTCGTGACCACAGAGTGTGAACGTTGTGATCAGCTGTTTTAGCGCAGTTCTCCAGTGAAGGGGGGGGGGAGTCTCCCTCCGCAGCCGGTTGGCGTAGTTTTGGCACAATTCCGTTGTTAACAGCAGCCCTGTCTGTGCACACGGAGACCGACTAGGCTTGTTTGAGACACATTGCGGCTCGCCTGGAAAGTAGACGAGAGTAGCCGATCGCAGCCGGGGGAGGTGTCAAAAAGCTCGCCTGAAGTCGGACAGCTTCGAGTCGGCATCTTCTTCTTCATCTTCTTCTTCGCATTCTTCTTCTTCTTCTCTCGGTTTTTTGGCGGATTGCAAACAGCTTGAAGGTGCAAGTTTGCATTTATAAAGAATGCACACATGTGTTTAATCGTTAATGTCAGATATGTACTAAGTAAATACATTTGTTCCTGCTCAAGATTAGATTCAACTTTATTGTTATTGCACAGATTACAGGTACTGATGCAACACAACACAGTTTAGCTTCTAACCAGGTACAACAAGCAGTGAAGTGAAAAGTAATGTACACAATCTACAGAATAACATATAGAATGATGAATAAACAGTGGGGTATGAATACACTAGATATCAGCCTGAGAGCAGTATGAACAGTGTGTATGAATACACTAGATATCAGCCTGTGAACAGTATGAACAGTGTGTATGAATACACGAGATATCAGCCTGTGAGCAGTATGAACAGTGTGTATGAATATGCTAAGATATATAAAGTATGAAAACGGTGAGCAGTATAGTATAAAATATATAGATATTAATTTCATGATGATAAACATTGTGGAACAATGATGAAACATGGGAAAACACTGACACAAAACAACAACAAACTTTTGCCAGCCAATTGGAGAGTTTCATCAGCAGCACGTGGTAAAACCCACCAATGAGCGCTCAGCTCGAGATACCAGCGAGCCGTTTCCCATCAAGCATTTCGCTTCCGCAGCTCGTGGAGAGCAACTGCGCCAACTCGCCTCGCCTCGCTCTCAAGGCTGCGGGCGTCTTTGTCCCGCGAGATTTCAAAGTCTCATGTGGGCGAGCCTCCAGAGCAAGTCGGACAAAATGACTAACCATCATGCAACGCACTAGCAAGACGTTGATCGCAACTGCGCAGGTCTGCGCAGGTCTGCGCAGGTCTTGCTTGTCTCAAACAAGCCTACTCTGTCGTCCGGTGATCTAACCGCCTTCTGGAAAAGCTTCACAAGTACGTCGGTACGCAAATGCGCTTTGTGACACAAGTGACGGTACGCATTTCAGATTACGCACATAACCTGCGTACCAGTTATGTGCACCCCTGTACTACAGCAAAAGTATTCTCCGTCGGGACTTCCTGCAACAACACCACGCCGTTATCAAAGATGTTCTATTGAGAAGACGATCACTACGTGACAAAAGTTTTCAAAACCGTGGCTGCTGAAATCAATCTTACTAACTGCTGTCTGTGCAATTTACTCCGGGAGTTGGCAGACTTTAGTTTGCTTACTTTAACATCATGTTTCATGTTGGGGCTAAGCCATTTGTTGGTATGGGTGTAGCCTACCCCAGCCATACCCTGGCGCTGCCACTGGTGGCACGTATGGCGGGCCATTCTGCACATGCGTTAAATGTGTTAAATATTTTAACGCAATTCATTCAAAAAAATAATTACCGCCGTTAACGCAATAATTTTGACAGCACTAATTATAATAAAATATAATATTACAGGAATAGATCAAAGGCACACATAGGAATAGATACAAGGCACATAAAGGCTATGGACAGACAATAAAAGCATAGAATAGGTAGAGCATAGCTCAGACTAACTCGAAAGCTAGGGAAAAGAGGTGGGTCTTTAGGTGGGACTTAAAAGTTTGGAGAGTGGGCGACAATTCGACATGAGGGGGAGGTCGTTCCAGAGCCTGGGGGCTACGGCTGAGAATGCTCGGTCTCCCCTGGTCTTTGTCTTTATTTTAGGGACTACCAGCCACAACTGATCAGCCGACCTCAAAGCCTTTGAGGGGGTGTACACATGTAGGAAGTCGGAGATGTACTGAGGGGCCAGCCCATTAAACGATTTAAAAACAAACAACAGAATCTTAAAATGAATTCTAAAATGGACAGGAAGCCAGTGGAAGGAAGCCAGAATAGGTGTGATGTGTTCATGCTTGCGGGTTCCTGTAATCAGCCGAGCCGCAGCGTTTTGTACCAGCTGCAGGCGTGCCTGTGAGGTCTTGTTTAGGCCGGCATAAAGTGCATTACAATAATCTAGACGCGTAGAAACAAAGACATGAATAACACGCTCAAAGTCTAAAAAGGATAAAACCGGTTTAATTTTGGACAGGAGCCTCAAGTGATAAAACTGGACTCAACCACAGAGTTTATCGGTTTATCTAGTTTAAAAGCTAGATTTTGACGCCAAGATTTGTGACCATGGGTTTTGCATACGGTTGCAGGGAATCCAGGTCAATGGAAGGGACATCACCATTTGGCCCAAACACAATGACCTCCGTTTTGCTCTCATTTCTATTTAAAACGTTTAGCGCCATCCTGGCCTTTATGTCATTAAGACAGTCAACCAGGGGCATCAGAGAGCTGGTGTTTGTTTTCGGGGCAGATATAGGGAGTCGTCCGCATAAAGGTGGTAGGAGACGCCATGTTTTCTAAAAATTGGTTCCAAGGGGGAGAAGGTATAAAGAAAAGAAAATGGGTCCCAAAATAGAACCTTGGGGAACTCCACAGGATAGGAGGCAGAAGACGATGTAAAGTCACAAAGCCTAACAGAGAAGGGTCTCTGGGACAGATAGGAGCTGAACCACTCTAAGGCAGTCATCACTTTATCCTGCTTCTGTGTTTCTCTATTCTTCCATTGTGCGACTGTCCCTCTGCCTCTTGCTATCCCTCTCTTTGCTGATTTCCTGACCTCATTCTCCCTCCTCATCACTCCATTCTCATCTCTCTCTCTCTCTGGCTGTGCGAGCTTGTCGGAGACTTGGTTTCAGGCCCGGTGCTGCTGGCTGATCTCCAGCCTGGCAGCAGCTCAGTGGGAGCAGGTGGAGCCTCCATCCCCCAACACACACACACACACACACACACACACACACACACACACATACACACAGTGGGTCCTGCAGTAATTTTGGCGCTAACCTCTGCAGACATCAGCCCGTCTCCATGGTGACGTCCATGTGGGGTTTTAGAGTTTCTGCTCTCGTCGGATTGGTTGGCTGTTTTAAGTGTTGTAGGATGTTACTCATATCTCCCATAATAAGTTGAACTCACTCTGATGTTTCTGACTCTCGAATCTCAACTTTTCTTCCTCTCCAACCCTGACGACAGGTACACTACCAAATAGTAAAATGATAATGATAAAATGATAATGATATCATGATAATAAACGTCTATTTGTAGAAGCTCATATAAATGGAACTGATTTCTTCATGCCAAGATTTTGGAGTTTATAGACCAAGGTTTTGAGACTGGGACTGAAACACACCTCGATCATTTGAAAATGGTATCAGTGTTTCGTTAAGCTATCTCCAGGTATTGGCTGTGAGCATGTTTTTGTTCGAGCTTTGTTTGGAATCTTTTCCACTACAACTTGATATAAAGACATGTGGGTTTGAACACAGTTTAGTCGAAGTTTGTAAAGAAGAGGAGAACATGCTGCACTGCATTTAAACATGACTTTTCCACTCAGTAGCACCCGTCAATACGGAGCAATTTACGTCTGCAAACTGGTATTTTTTAATTATTCTTTGCAGTGTAATATATTATAATCTGAAGACATTTTTTGTAAAATACAGAAGTCAGAAATTAGGCCATGGGTGGGTTGCTATGCCAGATTAATTGGTTGTCATGGGGACGGCTGACTTGTGGTGATGCAGATGGTCTGATTGTCAGTTGATGTTGATGAACCTGAAGGAGAGTCTGATCTCTACTGCAAATTCAGCCAGGTGTGTGTGAAGAGGCAACACCTGCACGAGCGCAGTGTGCACGTGTGTGTGTGTGTGTGTGTGTGTGTGCGTGCGTGTGAAGAGGCAACACCTGCACGAGCGCAGTGTGCATGTCTGTGTGTGTGTGTGTGCGTGTGTGTGTGTGTGTGCGTGTGTGTGGTGTGTGTGAAGAGGCAACACCTGCACGAGTGCATTGTGTGTGTGTGTGTGTGTGTGTGTGTGTGTGTGTGTGCATGTGGTGTGTGTGTGTGTGCGTGCGTGTGTGCGTGCGTGCGTGTGGTGTGTGTGAAGAGGCAACACCTGCACGAGCGCAATGTGTGTGTGTCTGTGTGTGTGTGTGTGTGTGTGCATGTGGTGTGTGTGTGTGTGCGTGTGTGTGGTGTGTGTGTATGGTGTGTGGCTGTGTGTGTGTGGTGTGTGTGCGTGTGGTGTGTGTGTGTGTGTGTGTGTGTGTGTGTGCAAGTGTGTGTGTGTGTGTATGGTGTGTGTGTGTGTGGTGTGTGTGTGTGGTGTGTGTGTGTGTGTGTGTGTGTGTGGTGTGTGTGTGTGGTGTGTGTGTGGGTGCGTGTGTGGTGTGTGTGTGTGTGTGTGTGTGTGTGTGTGTGTGTGTGTGTGTGTGTGTGTGTGTGTGTGTGTGTCTGATATGGCAGTGCTGCTTGTTGATGTGATGGGTGTGAAGGCTATTGGAGGTGATGTCGTTGCCGGACGGTGTAATTACCGCTCGCACATGTTCGTGCTGCTACTTGTGAGGATCCTTATTGACATACTGATGCACCACCCTTCTGACTTAACCATTATTAAATCAAGTACACCCTTAAACTTTAAAGGGAAGTCACCTGTCGCCGGGCGGTTTTACTGTCTCAAGGTCTCGCGTTCTGACAGTATTTCCAAACTAGCAGTTTTTCTTTTCTTTGAATTATAATTTTCTATTAAATGTAGATATGTCATTATAGTAATCAGACACACAATCAGACACAAAAAGAAAATGATGATCATGTCTTACCTAAATATTCTATTGTTCTACTGTTTTATTTTTTATATTAATCTTGACATCAATCAAGTTTGACCATGATATGCTTTTTTATCATGGCATTGCTCCTGTGGAAATACAACGTATGGATTCAGTTATTTTCATAGTGTATTGATTTTCACAGGATTTTGTGGTGTAGAATATCAACACACTGTACACACTTTCAGTGCAGGGCCTCGTGCACAACCACACACACACACACACACACACACACACACACACACACACACACACCCTCTGTGTGGTAGTGTCAGCCAGCTGGCTCTAGATGGCGCCTCACACTCAGTACAGGGAAACATCTGGTGCCATGAAAGAGGATGATATGTGTTTTCTAATTATGTTTGCGGTAATACCACACTGAGTTTGTAATGCAGACACAGATGCATCATTATGCAGTAATGACACATGTTATATCATTCAGGTTTTAACGTAAAAAAAATAAACGAAATAATAATGACATAGAAACACAATCGAGCATCCATGTAACTGTATCTCCCGGCAAAGCTCTTGACTATGCACTTTAAATGAGATCTGGATGAATTAAAGACACACCTACATATAACTAATATAACTTACTTAAAAATAATGGAATACAATTAAAAAGGAGATGACCATCAGTGGTCATATTGTTAGACCGCTTTACAGAGAGCTGGAGTTCTAATGTAAATCAAATCCTGAATGGAGGACTACATCTAATGATCACAAAAGCATTAGATGCAAAATCGTAATTAAAAACAGAACATTTCCGATTGAATGATCCAGATGCTAATGTATAACAATGTGATGTTATTCCTCAGTTATCTTGTTATATGAGGGGCCTGTTTTAACTGAGCTGGAATACAGGAACTGATTCCATTCTTTTCGGAGCGAGCGGTCCGTCCGTGATTAGACATTAAGATTATTGATCAAATTGAAAACCCAATTTAATTGTTGTAATCTAATTACCTTCTCTTTGTCTTGACCTTCATTGCTGAGCCGTTGTTTAGCCAACTAACAACGTGGAGCCGCAGCCTCAGTGTGTGAGTGGAAGTAAATCTGCAGATTGTCTTGTTAAATCACGCCGGCTGTCCTTCTATTAACATAAAAGCTTCTGTTCATTAACCTCAGGCGACTCGCAGCTCCTGGAGACCTGCAGGAGAAAATATCAGCTGAAGCCAAAGCAGCTTTATTTAGAAAGAGCTTCTAGCGAACAGGTTGCTCGCAAGACAAACGTCACGGTAAATGATGAGCTGGTCACATGTATAGCGTGGACTCTGTCGCATCAATTAATTTGGTGAAAGATTTAAAATGAGAGTGATGAGGGATTTTATGTGGAGACACTTCTGAGGGCAAAACGTGTACGAGGCATATTAAAATAATCCTATATATATTTTTCGAGGAGCTACATTTAAGGTCCATCCCCTAGGCCTCGATGAAGTTCTTATTCAGTCTAATATTCAAGTAGGCTACTACAACCTGCAGCTCCATACATCTCGTCCCCACTGGTGGTCTTTGTATTGTTAGCACTACAAAACCAACACACTCTCACTCCCTAAGCGTCCAATAGCGACGTTTGGTCAGTGTCCGTGGCGTCCAGTTGTGACGCTCCTCGGCTCCTTCAGCGTCATAAAGGGACGCAAATAGCTTTCAACTGATTGCAATGTATTCCCATCTGCGGCGGGATTTGACGCTCATGGAAGCACAGCATTCGTTTGTGTCGGCTGCCCTTAAAGGCAATTTGAGCGTCCATTCCCATTGGATAACGGAACATTTTACACCCGGATGTAAGTATTCCTCTTACTGTCGATTGATTTCACAATGATATCTGCACTACTCATCGACTAAAAAACACCAGATTATCCTTGTTAATCAGTCAAGGATGGCAGAAGACACAACACTACCCAGAATCCCCAGCTATCATTTGGACTACACCATGTGCTCTGTTTGACAAACCCCGTGATAGTCCTCAAGCTCTGTGATTGGAGAGTGTGCTCCGAGGGTTAAGCCGATTCTCGAACAGCACTTGGGATGGAACCACGGCAGACTGTCCAAAACTGGATTTGAACGGGTCCACCGCGTCCCCCCCTCCCCCACCCCGTCCCCAGAAATACACATGCTGGCTATTCTGTTTCGCAACATGTTCTCTATGGCACGTCTCTACTGGGAGTTGTAGTTTTAAAAGACGTTTTCGTATTTTCCATAATAAGAAGTTGCCAGTATTAAACTGTGTACATCCCTGGAGGTTTAGGGGACAGGAAACACTCACATTTAAAACATATAATTAATAAATGGGTGAAAATTGCTTGTGCCCATTATGGGCAGTATTAATATATATACCCACATGCCAGCTAAGGTCAGAAGAGCTTTATTTAACAGCTGGTCTTATGTTTGTGACCCCTGTGATAACATTACATTACATTAATTGATAAGCCTGAAACATGCACTTGTCAAGGTTCAGAGGCACATTTTGCAAATATGGCAGTAGCCATCGATCAGCTTAAGATAAGATATACTTAGATATGTAATATTTAATGCAGCCGAACCGTGTATTACAATGCCGTTATGTGATGACTTTCAAAGAGAAAAGCAAGCACACTCGGAATAAAGTATCATTTTATTTTTTTTAAATGTTTTCGGTCTGTTTCTGGTATTTGTTAATGACGATGTACTGTGAGATGTGAGACTGGAATTGCACAGGAGAAAATAACGTAGGCTATCTTTAGATGCGGATTTTGTTAAACTAATATGTTTGCGCTGTGGACCAACACTATACATTGACGGGGAAGGGGGGTAGCAATAAAGATAACACCATTAAACAGTTACACAACATAACAGAAATAATATCGATAGCAGCGTCCCTAACAACCACCTTGGTAACAATGAAAACGTCGCGATTTCCTGAAGTAATCTTCGTAATAACTAGCAAACTAAAGATCATGTACATCCACTGCACACATAATGTGAAATAACAACTCATATTTCTCGCATCAAATGACATCAAAACGTATTTTAATGGCCAAACTAACTTTAAAATAGGCATTTTCCACCGAGAATAAAACGAAGTTCGGCCATGTTTTCTTTTTCTGCAGGGAGAAATGTGAAGATCATGTGACATAGATGCCAGCCATCGGAATGAATGGTGAAAAAAAAGGGGTTTGTCAAACAGAGCACATGGTGTAGTCCAAACGATAGCTGGGGATTCTGGGTAGTGTAGTGTCTTCTGCCATCCTTTACTCAGAAAAAACATTTGTTTCTCCGAATCGAAGGGGAAAAATAGAAAAGCATTGCACACAATTTAAACCAATCAATGTTGTGTAATTAACAAGGATAATCTGGTGTTTTTTAGTCGATGAGTAGTGCAGATATCACTGTAACATCAATCGACAGTAAGAGGACTACTTACTTCCGGGTGTACAATTCTCCGTTATCCAATGGGAATGGACGCTCACATTGCCTTTAAGGGCAGTCAACACAAACGAATGCCGTGCTTCCATGAGCGTCAAATCCGCCGCAGATGGGAATACATTGCAATCAGTTGAAAGCTATTTGCGTCCCTTTATGACGCTGAAGGAGCCGAGGAGCGTCACAACTGGACGCCACGGACACTGACCAAACGTCGCTCCTGGACGCATAGGGAGTGAGAGTGTGTCGACAAAACTCACACGTTTCTACAAACTGAAGGAAATCGCTGCTGCACAGAACCAGAACATTCAGAGTTGTGCTACCACACTTAAGAAGTTCTTTGCACCACATTTAAGAAAAGTGCCACTGCAGTTATTTAGTATTCACTTTGTTCCATATTTGGACTTTTAGTTCCTGCTTTTGGGTCAAAATTTCCAAAAACACTGGATTCCATATTCTATGCAACTATCGTTCCTGCCTTTATGTCTGTGTCGTTCAAGCTTCCCTCTTTCAGTTTGTCAAACATATTGCATTTTGCATGTGAGCTAACTTTATCAGGGTTATTTTCTCTTCCATGGTCATTGGTCTGATCCCCAATTTATGTTGAACACTGAACCCCAGTTTTTCTAAATGACCCCACTCCATGGTTTTGTAGATGAATGAGAGGTTTTAGAACATGTTCACATGAGAACAACTGTTGATGGTAAATGAACAAAAAACACACCAGTAAAAGCATATACATTTGAATTGACAGAGATCTGGCTCCAAGTTCCATTTCTATGCGCAGTTATTCAGGAGCTTTGGGGTATCTCAGTCTTCATCTAAAAATGGAGTTCAATGGATTAGCAGATCATTACGAATTCAACCTCCATCTGCTGAAGAAGTGGAAAGCTACATAAAAGCTACTGAGTGAAATGTTTTGTGTACTTGCATTTGAAGCTCTCACACTAATTTCCAAAAGGTTGTGAGTGAGGGACATTACATTCGGACAAATGCAAATAATATTAGATCGTGGAACAGATGTAAGGTTAGGTCTGCTTCTTCTGTTCTAATAGTAGGCTGGTTGTTGTGTTTCTGACTGGCCTTCACACACAAGCTGACTGCGAGTCAGTGAGGGTCTCGGTAACAGAGCAGCAGTGTGCTGCTGGGGACAGAGCCATGTGTAGCGGCCAAAAGCAGCAGCAGCCAGCCGGTGCACCGACTCCACTCCGCTCCCCGTCTCTCCTCTTCTCTCACCGCCGCCTCTGAGCGCCCCGTTGGCCGGGAGAGAGCGCTCCCCGCCCTGCGGCAGGAGGCTCGCAGCGCGGGGCGGGGAGAGGATCCACGTTGCCGCTGTACCAACAGGGTCACACCGAGCGGAACCGGGTTAGACCAATGTGGTTCCAGCCGGACAGAAGGACGAAAATGGGAGAATGGGGATAAACAAATGATATAAAAAAACAAACACACAAACTAACTCATAAACACACAAACATAGAAACGCCTGGGTTTCTCTCCGGTTAGTTATTCCTCCCGAGTTCTTCTCAGAGTTGTTTTCTTCTAAACTTTAATACCTTTGTCAGACCGGAAATGCAGAATCCCGAGTAATGTTTCTCAATTTGAATTGTATAGACTATTTGCAATGGAACGCCAGTAGGCTATGCGTCTTCGAAACTCTGAATATTAACACTAAACCATGTATGTATCTATAATTGGCAGTTAAGTGTCCCCTCGTAATTATTATAGCTTTATCATGGCTAAGTGAATGATTGTATTAGGCGAGCATCGAACATGAAGCGTATCGGCTACGCCGTCTCTTATTTGTACCTTATTTGCATTGCATGCAATGTCATTGAAGTATAGGCTAGGTCTCAAAATGTGCTTTTTTGTGTCTTTAATATATGTTATGATATTTTATTTCACATGATAATATTTGATTATACCAATAACTCAACTAAATTGAGTTTAAAGACATTCAATTGTGCATTAGAACTGGTTGAAATTAATTAGCCTTTAAATATAATTTCAATATATTCGCCTTTGTTCCTGTCAGTGACGCTCAACAGAGAGTTGTCTCCCTGTTGGTATTATTATCCTTGCACTTAATTTTTAGGTTGATCATTCTGTTTCCCTTTTTATATCTTAAATTATGACTGAATTAATACTTACATTGTCTCTGTATAGGGATTTTAAAGGTATACTTATGAATCAGTATATTTCACTTTATCATACTTTCATCACAATATCCATATGACTCTATAGAACATGCCAGTTTGCATTTGTCTAATCCCCCAGAGTTTGTTCATGTCTGTTTTAGGCTGAAGTTAAAACACGTAATGAGATTGTATGCCAATACAACACTTGTATTAACAACATACCATTTGATTATTAGACTGTCAACACTATGACATTTCATTTGATACAAAGTCAGAACAACAAGAAACATGCAGATATATTCACCTCAAATAAACAAACATGAGTGCTGCTGCATTAGTTGTTGTTTTTTAAACTTACTATATGTTTACACTTACAATATTAATATAATATTCCTAGAATATCCTTGTAGGATTTTAAAGGTGTCTGTTGTACTGTAAAGGAATGGTATTGTCTCTGGCAGTGTATTCTCTATATAATATGACTGTAATATGACAGTGGTGAGTTTAGTGTTATCTCATTGTCATGGCAGGTTTGACCCACTGTGTGGTTCCTTTGTGTCCGGCTGTAGCAGGACTCTGCGGTGCTGCCTGGGCCTCTTGCAGTATGATGTGTGCATGGTGTTTCACAGCGTCTGTGGTTCAGAGCTGATGTGTGTGTCTGTGGAGCTTGATCTCCTCTCACGGCCCTGCAGTGTGTGGCTGGGTCGAGGTGTTATGGATGTGTGGTAGCTTCCATCCAGGCTATATTGCTCTTGTGTTCCTCTAAAGGCGAGTATAGTGTGTCTGTGTTTCTCAGGCGACACCAACGATCACCTTTCTCTCCTTCGGGCATCTCTCTTGTACCATGTCATGTTCAAACATCTGCTCCATTCACCAACATAATACATTCATTTGGGATGGTTCATCATTTATCGTAAATGTGCATATCTTTTTAAGGATCCAAACATAATTGTATTGATGTTTTTGTGATCAAAAAAGATCAGGATGGCACTTCTTTCTGCATGTTACTGTAAGCTGTGTGGATAGGGGGTGCTGTACACTCCATTCACCTCAAAGGTCAGTTCATAAGTTCAAACACAAACAGTAGAGCGTCACTGTGCTGTGGAAACAAATACACACACGAGATGTCAAGTGAATACTTGTACATGTTTAATTTGGAAGGCTTCCTGTTCCTTTTCAATGTTCGGTGTGAGATATTATTACTGTGTTCGCTGACATCTAGCCTATGTGTATTCCCCACTTCTTCTTCTTCTTCTTCTTCTTCTTCTTCTTCTTCTTCTTCTTCTTCTTCTTCTTCTTCTTATTATTATTATTATTATTATTATTATTATTATTATTATTATTATTATTATCCTGTGTTGTTACACAGTATTACTCTAAAAGGGCCTCACACTGCAGAATAATTACTTTTGGAGTAAGCCGTAATATTCCTGTACTTAACTTAATATATTAAGTGCAAAACATCCACCAAACAAATAAGTATAACCCTTTCCTCCAGTTAACTTTGTTCCATTTCTGACCTTTCTGAGGACTACACTTCAAGTTCAGGAGGTTTTCTTATCACTCAAAACTATATACAACGCAGTTGAAATAAAACGTGTGTTCAAAGGGACCAAAGAGAGCAGCATCTCAGAGACAAACCATGACACGGAAGGATCAGACATCTCAACGTGCATGCTCACATATAGAGCAGAGAGTGATTCAATACATACACATGTCTATGCAAAGTAAATACTTACTCATAAAGCTACTCAAGAAGCAATACAAAATAATGAGAGAGCTGATTGGCCATATCTAATTGAGCTCTGTGTCTCATGATATGATATCACTTTGTGTAGCGTGAGTCTGCTCCAACACATGTGTGTGTTTGAGGCTGCAGTTCAGAGACAGTAATAGTGTGTCCCTGTGTGAGTGGGTCCGGTCAGATCTCCAGATCACATCTGATCAGCTGGCAGCTTCTTATTGACTTCCCACCGGAGCGGCTGTGTGTGCGTTTTAGCAGAGCGGCATTTCACGGTTTACGGGGTTCCGGAGTGGCATTTGGACACGAGGTATAGCACCGGATAGGCGTTTGTGTTCCGTCTCGTAACGGGACAGGAACAACAAAGCAGCCTGTGGAGTGAGAGGGAGCCGCACAGCCAGCTAGATCCCGAGAGAGGCGGTCAGGCGCGGGTTACCATCCCAACGTGTGCAAAAGACGCGGGAGAAACAACTTCCTTTACTCCGTGCTGTTGGATTAAATCAATGTCTTCCTCCTCCTGATGAAGATAAACCATTATCCACCCGTGGGCTGTTCTGCTGCCCACAGGAGACAGTTCAGTTGTATAAACGCACTGAAATAAATTCCTGCATACTAATCGATACCGATCCATAATCCCACACAGTGATCCTCGGGAACGGAGCACACACACTCTCTCACACACATCAGCGGCGGCGTCACCGGGCTGTACTTGTGAAACTGCGCGAGGAGGATCGATGTTTCCCTCCTGATCAATAAGCACAGTGTGATCAGTTCGGGATCTGCAGGGTCAGTGCGCACAGTCCACGGCCGCACACAGACCGAGCAGCCGGGCAGCGGAGCGAGTGGAGCACCGGAGAGCAGACAGCAGAGCAGCGGAGAGGAGGTGGCGCTCCGTTCTGCGTCCCGGACACACCGACTCACGCTCTACCCCTCCCTCTCTCTTCGTTACCGTCTCCTCCTGTTGGAGATAACATTAACGGAAAGCAGCTGTCGGTTGTTTTAGAGGCGAGGCGGCCGTCTGGCAGCTCAGGGATCCCGTTGTGCCCTTTCTTTCTTCCTCCTCCCCAGTTCTCTTTCTCCACCGACACTACTGCACCGCGCACCGTCCCGAGCACCGAGGAGCCGCACCACCGCAAGCCGGCCACAGCAGCGCGCCGCAGCACGGGTAGACATGTTGCTGAGGTCCGCTGGTCACCGCGGATCTCCGGCGGTCTGAAATGCAGTTTCGGGACAATTTGGAGATTAGCACCATCCAACGGCACCGGCCGCTCTCGCCTCAGCACCGACACCACACCGGGTTTCCCTTTGATACATTTTTTTTAATTTTCAGTTTTCATAACGGGACTTTTCTCTTGTTGCTGGCGATGTTCACCGTGTCAGGACGGAAAGTTGTGCGCTCCCCGGCGGAGGGCCTCTAACAGGTCCGGACAGTAGCCTACATGTAACCTGAGGCGGGGTCAACGTGCAGCCCTGGTTGGAAATGTGAAAGCGAAGGGGGCAAAAGGAGGGCTCTGTTTCCTCTCTCTCACTCCTTTTTTCTGTTCTTTCCTTTTTCACACACATAAACACACAGACACGCACGCGCACACACACCGGCTGGAGTTACATTAACCCACGCACACATAAACACACACCTTCCAGATCTAAGATTAGATCGACAGATATGTATTCTCCGCTATGTTTAACACAGGTGAGTGCTTTTCAAACGTTTTCAATGTTTCTTGACGCTGTTGTTTGCAGGGAGCGGTGTCCGGGCTCTCCCGGAGCTGCCGCCTGTGCTCGGGGCGGCATGGGCGGTATGGACTGCTCCTATAGTCTTTGCTCTCTCTTCACACTCCCACTGCCGTCTTCCTCTGCTCGCGGCACATGGCGGACGGCGCATCAGAAGTTCACATGGTTTAGCTCCGAGCAGTCATTTATCCCTCAGAACTTTTGTCAACTTTTCTTCGGTCCAATGTGCGTGTTTGAGTAGTTTGTTATCGGGTTGACGTTTGAGCCGCTGGGTGTGTGTTTCTCTGCGGGCTGCCCCTCTGACTGAAGCCCGGCTCAGGCTCCCGCTGCCCGGCCAGCCTTGACCGGATCTTCGGCTCTGAGTTTGGAGCGCGCGGGGCTTCTTTCTGGAGCCTTCCCTCTTAGCGTCTCCTATGAGTCTGAATGGCACACGTTAAGTACAATGTGGAGGAGCACAGTTTGGCGAAGGACACTCCTGCTGGTGATTTCTCTTTTCGATACGGTCCCTAACTTTCAAAGTGTGTCTGCACTCGCCGACCTGCTGTGACTGTAGTTCAGTTTCACCGAGACGTGCAATGGGATGTTGTGTTGTCATTTCATAAATGTGACACGTTGTTTCTGGTCTCCGTGCGTCTTTATACGTGTGCAGAGATCAATGTGAGTGCACGCTGACTTCAGGGTCTTGCCGGGAGCTGAAGGGTCTCTCCGCTGCAGCACTTCCTTCTTTCGGCTGCTTGTGTTCAACAATGCAGGTTGATCCTGTTCTGTACACATCGAAGTGGATTTGATTATGAATTGCTTCCTTCCAGTTTAGGCCTTGTATGGACCTAAGGCCTCACACACATATGTGTGTCGACATTAAAAAACGAAATGTTTGTGTCAGAGGTGAGCTGCTGAGGTGACAGGGCATACCTGCAGCAAGTTTAACATTACATTTTTATTTTACACTTTAACTAAAAAACAATGACTACACGATTTAGGATTCATTTGCATTAATTTATCCGTCAGTAATTTACATTTGACCTTTTGCTCTTTAAAAATCCTTATCTCTGCCACAGTGTTGTGTTCAGGGTCAGATGTTAAAACAGGATTTAGGAGATTTTTTGGGTGTGACATCTTGGAGATGCTAGCTGCAGATTTCGTCTTCCCTCTGCAGGAATTATTGGCTTAATCTCCTGAAATTAACCAAGGCAAATGGACACAAATAGATTTCAATATTAAATCTTAAATTAAAACAAATCACAATATATATTTAAATATCTTGTAATCCAACAATTATTTGAATTAACTTTATCACAAGGATTATCTTTTCCTTTTTTTTCAATTTCTTCAGACACCAGATGTTGCACTGCAATTTAAATCTTATAATTTATAAATGAGTAGATTTATAGGCTGTAAATAAATATGATATCGTCAGTGACACAAGCAGTAACATCATGTTGTGATGTTTCTGCTGATCGGGTATTTTACCCTCAGCTTTTGGTGTAATGTCAGATTTTTGCTGCAGTTTTTATAAATCCTAAATCCTCCCAAAAACTGATTTGTCATCCTGATTTTCTGGTTAGAGATTCAGTCTGTATGGAGACGTGTTTGAACCGTGGTTCAGAAGACAAGCTTTAACGTGTAATCTGATTATCAACCAGTAAAACCAATAATCAGCAGTTGGTTTTATAAATCCTGCTCAATGAAGAGGCTGGAAGACAAATGTTTAGCAGTTTAAACAGATGTTTTTGTACTGCTTTGCTCTTGTAAACAAATCAAGCTGATGTTTCTTTCTTTGGCTTATTGATTTCATTATTCATTTGTTTATTTTATTAATATCTATTTCTGATAAATGTGATTATTAAACAACATTGGACAATGGTCAGGCTGATTCTGAAGCCATGTATTCATACACATAACAAAGACACCATTCCTTTATTTGGCATCCCACATTTTTAATTGTAATATTAATATATTTATGTTTATATAATTTGCAAAATGTAGTTAAACTTTAAACGTATATTTCCTGATATAAATCAAACCTCCTGTCAGTAAATGTAGTGTGTGTGTTTGGCTCCTCGGCCTGCAGGGGGCGCCCTCATATGAAACCTGTTAATAGATTTTTACTTATTTTAACTACTTTAACAAGGCTTTTGGTCATGTGAGGTATGTGTTGGCTTTGTTTCCACGTCAGTGTCAGTGGCGTTCCAGAGATTGTGATTGCCGACCAGATCGGATGTTTGGGGTTTACTCAACATTATTTACGTCTTGCGTCTTATTGGTTTGTTTTCGGCTACTTTTTTGTCACTTGAATTTCATGATTTCAGAAAATGCCAAGAGTAGATCTTAATATAATTTTGTGGTCACAGGAGCAGGATCTAAAAAATTAAAATGTGATTCTTACAAAAGTCAAATTGAAAAAATACATAATAAACGTCACGAAAGAAACACATTTTATCCACATCCATTATTGGCCATGAATGACATGTTAAAATGTACCACAAAGAGATTGGGTCTTCCAAATGTCATACTGAAAACAGAAGTGTTTGTTTATCAGAGAAACAGTTTGACAGGCCTCTTGTGTAGAAAGGATCCTACTCACACTCTGCATTCCTTTTACAACGTGTGATGGGTATTATCAATTTGATATTCAATTTCCTCACTTATTTTCCATAAATAGTATTCACTTTCTTTAATGAAGTATTTTGAGAGTATTGGTGAGGTTCTGTTACTTGCATCCTGGTGTGTGTGTTTGTCTGTGCATACAGTGTTGGTCCTCGGCAGTGTGTTTGTGAGGAGGAGGATGATGATGATGCCATCCTCCTCCTCCTCTTTCTTCATCAACAGCCGTGAGTGGCGAGGTGTTGGCGGCTCAGCCGGGCCGCGCCGGCATGCCACTGAGCCCGAGTGACACGGCGATAATTCCCTCAGTGTGTCAATAGACGGATTACATGATTGTTATTCAGGGGGTTGTTGTTACAGTTCTGCTATTGGGAGCCCATTACATGTGTCACCGAGGTGCAGAGGGGGAACGTGTAAGCGTCGGCTCTCAGACTCCCCTCACGGGTTCAGAAATGGCGATTTCCTCCGATGCCGAAAGAAAGAAGTACCTTAAAAGAGAGGAAAACACAACCTGGGGAGCAGTGTGACACGTCAGCTTCAAAACCGAGCCACAGCAAGCTCAAATAGGAGACAATATGACTGAAAGACGAATGTTTTTTGCAGTTCTCAAATTCTCAAAAATTCCTAGTATATGAACATATTTTATTTTCCGAGAATATGCATCAAAAACAGCCATTGGGTTGAAATTATCTCAAATTTCATTATAAATTATTTTATTGTAATAATTATTTAATTCTGGTGAAGCTCTCTGCTTTGATTTTCACTGTAGCCTTGAATCAAAATAAGTTACACATAGAACAAGATTGATTATCGGACCGAAAAGGGACATTTTCTACAGTTCTTAAAAAACGAAACATCAACAATCAGCTAGTATCAGTACATTTGCTGAATCACTATCTTGACATGGATGCACACACAGGATTATTTTATTTAAAGACACATTTCAGAAAACAGTGGAGGGGAAGCCGAAAGCGAGGGGGATTATCTCACCCCTGCTGGCAGCAAGGCACGTTTTTTATGGCAGACAATGAGGGAGTTGTTAAATGGGATTTTGTTTGCGGCGGACGGACAGAGTGTGAAGCGGCGGAAGCAGAGACGCTGTACTGTGAGGAATGTTGGTATGTGGCTGCAGCCAGAGCGCCGAGCTGCTGTGGAATGCGTAGTGTGTGTGTCTGCGCATCTGTGTGGAGGCACACATAATTCCTCCAGCAGACCCTTGTTGTTCTTATGCCAGAGGACATAAACAGAAACACATCTCACTTCTAATAGTAATCACAAATAACAAAAGGCGGTGTTCGGCCGTCCTGCAGAGCGTCCGAGAACGTCTGCAGAGCGTCTGGCTGCAGAGCGTCTGGTTGCAGAGTGTCCGGCTGCAGAGCGTCCGGCTGCGGAGCGTTCGGCTGCAGAGTATCCGGCTGCAGAGCGGCTGGTTGAAGAGCGTCCGGCTGCAGAGCGTCTGGCTGCAGAGCGGCTGGCTACAGAGCGGCTGGTTGAAGAGCGTCTGGCTGCAGAGCGGCTGGCTGCAGAGCGTCCGGCTGCAGAGCGTCCGGCTGCAGAGCGTCCGGCTGCAGAGTAACTGCAGAGCGGCTGGCTGCAACAACAAAAAACTCCTCCGGAGGTTCCTGTATTTAACTAAATGTTTTAACCTAGATCTTCAAGTTGATCCAAAAAGAATACAAATAAAAATCAATCTCCAGGTTCGCCTCCTCAATGGGAGCCAAGAGGCCTTAGAGACAGTATGGGAATCCTGGATTTTTAACAATTAACACCAAGATTTATCTCGGTTTGACTATCTATGAATAGTGTTTTTTATGTATTTCTTTTCAATACGTGGCTCTCGAGGAGGGACAGGGCCTCCAATCCTGCTCAGGAACCCTCGGAGAACGTTTTTCCAAATAAGGAAGGTTCCAAGAAGATATTTTCTGTCCGTCTGTGTTTTCTGTGCTCTTGGTGATGAAAGTGTTTTTCTGCCCGTCCTTCAGTGTTTAGACCGACAAACTGAAATGACAGCTTTTCCACTGAGCTTCACCGCAGACGACTGTCCCAACCATAAGAACAGAACAAAGAAACATGTATCAACAATATCTACACTTCTCATACACTGCACCACCAAGGTGCCATGGAAACAATGTAAAGACTCCGCATCCCTGGATTTCAGTTTTCAGACTTGACACTTGCTCGACCTTTTATTGTTGTTATTATCAAAATAAATGCATAGATCAAAAACTGAAACGTGACGGAATTAAAAACAGAGGATATATTTTGTATTGAAGGGAAATACATCGAAAACAATGGTACATGGTCTGCAGATAATGATATACAAAAGCAAGACCTCTGGTGTAAAGCAGTTATTAAATAAGTGATTGAACCCTAATGTTTAATTTGTCTTCAAATAAGTTCAATATTCAGACACATGCGGACTGTTCTGACTGAGGCAATAACCAAAACCATTCAAAGTTAGATCAGTTTCATAATATTGTTAATAATCTTTGCAGTACCTCATTTAAGTTATGTTTTGCCAGTTTGAATATAATTTAAGAGAGGAGGAGGGGGGAGAGCAGGTGTAACCAACCCCAAATTGGGTCTAATCTACAACATGCTTTCTAACCACATTCCCACCCGTAATAACTGGGCAGTATTCTTCAGCCAGAGCCTCGTAATGCACCTTTAATTCACCTTTAATCCCTGATGGTAGCCGCGGTGCTTGTGGGGCCTCTTTCTGCTCGCCTGCCGTGGTTTGTTGGTCGGTCGATAGTTGGTGGGATTCTGTTTTTTTTCTTCGGGTTTGGCAGACCCCCACAGACCCACATTCCTGCCTGAAAGCCAAGAAAGCAGTAGACAGGCTGAACTGACACTAAAGAGTGTGTGTGGGCCGAGAGAGAGAGAGAGAGAGCGCTCTGCAGCCTGAACCCAGCACACAACCATTCTCTCTTTGCCTTCTGACCTGTGATCAGCCAGCGGATTACTGTCAGAATCACAACTCATTCTTTGTACTACAACTTCCTTCTTTCTTCCTTTTGCATTCGCTGCTATCCTTCCTTTGTTGTTTCCTTCTTTGTCTTGTATTGCCTCTCAACTTGCTTCCTTAACCCCCTCTGTTCTCCAGACTCTCCTTGTATCATTATTTATTTTGGTTTTCCCCTTCTTTGTTTTCTGTTTCTTTGCTTCTCTTTTTTTCCCTC
This sequence comes from Champsocephalus esox, assembly GCA_036324585.1. Lineage (NCBI taxonomy): Eukaryota > Metazoa > Chordata > Actinopteri > Perciformes > Channichthyidae > Champsocephalus > Champsocephalus esox. The sequence continues at coordinate 739,398 of CM070484.1, forward strand.
CTTGTAAACGTACTTAATATTCTCTGCTTTGCTTTCTTCGTCATACTTTGGTTTTCCTATCTGATGAATGTCCTACAGTCTTCTTTGTGTCAATCTTGTCTCTGTTTTATCCCCTCTCCTTTATTTGCCCCTTCTTTCCTTCTTTGTTCCCTCTTTCATTTACATCCCTACTTTATTTCCTTCAGCATTTCCATCTCCCCTTGATCATTTTTATCATTTTTATCTGCACTGTTTCTATAATATTCTGTTTCTATTATATTCTATTTTATTGTATTTACTTGTACTATTGTATCTGTGTTATTGTGTTGCACTGTTGGAGGAGTCTGTGACCTAAGATGTTCAATGTCATAACTACACTGTAGCTACAGTATGTACACATGACAATAAAAGCCTTGAAACTTGAAAATAAAGTAAAGAACCAAACCTTCCAAAAATGTTGTGCTGAATGTGTCCCAAAATGATGCTACAAAAACCTTTTTCTCATGGAAAGAAGTAAATGAAGAAATTAAACTACATGACACAGAATATATATGTAAAGATATATACATATATATATATATATATATATGAATACAAATAAATAGATTTATGATGATACAGTTTAGAGTGGAATCAAGTGATTTCCCTTTAAAGCAGGAAGCTGTGTTGTTGCATGTTGGTTTGATTGTCATTGACACATCTCTCCTCTCCCTTCCTCAGGATGAATTCCATCCTTTCATCGAGGCCCTGCTCCCCCACGTCCGGGCCTTTGCCTACACATGGTTCAACCTGCAGGCCCGCAAGAGGAAGTACTTCAAGAAGCATGAGAAGCGCATGTCCAAGGAGGAGGAGCGCGCCGTGAAGGACGAGCTGCTGGGCGAGAAGCCGGAGGTCAAACAGAAGTGGGCGTCTCGCCTCCTGGCCAAGCTGCGCAAGGACATCCGGCCCGAGTTCAGAGAGGACTTTGTGCTGACGGTGACGGGGAAGAAGGCTCCGTGCTGCGTGCTCTCCAACCCTGACCAGAAGGGCAAGATGAGGAGGATAGACTGCCTGCGCCAGGCGGACAAAGTGTGGAGGCTGGACCTGGTCATGGTGATTTTATTCAAAGGAATTCCCCTCGAAAGTACTGACGGGGAGAGGCTGGTAAAGTCTCCTCAGTGTTCAAACCCCACCCTGTGTGTGCAGCCGCATCACATTGGAGTTTCAGTTAAGGAGCTGGATCTCTACCTGGCCTACTTCGTGCACGCCGGTAAGTCCCTGAGCCTCCTCTTATTCTTCTTCATGTGTGTGATTGGATGCTGAGCTGCTGCTCTTTGTAACAGTGTACATGTGATACAAACACAACGAACACACAACGACACACACCTTCAGAAGCTCCACAGTCTTTCTTCTGTAATATAAGGGCAGCCATGTTTTCCTTTGGCTTCCTGTAGGGTCTCACTTCATCTTTGGTGTCTTTATTTATTGACTGCTCGTTGTTTGTTGGTTCATGTTTTTTCTTATCTATATATATGTTGAAATACCAAAACATTTTTCAAAAGTGCAGTGGTTTAACTCGACTCTGGGGCTGCAGTCGAATAGTCCATTTAGCTTAGGAACCTTCCTAAAGGAGTGAAATGACCCAGAAGTCCCTCAGTGGCAGCCATGATAAGTGCCATTCCAATTCTCTAGAATGATGAGAATGATAGGAAAGGAGGTTTCAAGCTTCCTTTATAACCTCCTTTAGCTTAGGAACCACTGGACCTCCCTAACCGACAGGAGAAGCGAAAGTGCTGCCCCACAATGCATTGCAGCCGCAGCATTTGCCGTCACTCAGTAGTCGGCCGTTCACGGAAACAACCGATTATGACCGAGAAATGATATCATGAAAGTTACGGTGCTTATTAAGCTTTTTAAAATGTAGGTGGTAAGTTGCCAAAGTGCTTTGTTTTGAACGTTCATCAGTATTATAATCAAAAAGAGAAATATGAACGTTAGTTTTCACTGAAATGATCAAATAAAGTCAACATTTCACAGTCTGAGCTGTGTGGGGTTTGTTCAACTTTTAAAAGATGTTTGAATGGTGATATACACAGTGATAGATGTTAAGGACTAACGTTTATAATAAATACATCTGTATTGATTTTAAGATCTTTAGTTCATACAATCATACGTATTGGGATCATTGGTATTGATGTGGACCGGAGGGAGAGGGTGACGAGCATAAGTTTCACTCTCCTTTTTTATTTCAATTCCAGCTTTGGTCATGAAGAATATGTTTCTCTGTTGTCCACGTTCATAAAGCAAAGCAGCAGCATCAGAGCACGGTGCAGAGTCTCCAGCTGAGTTTACAGTAGTCCCTCGTTCTTATTGAACATCCATGTTGTAGTCCGCTGTATAGAAAACTGTGGTTTCCCCACAGCAGCAGACGCACACAATGACGTCCGCTGGCGCATCATAAACACGTCGGATAGTGAAAGTGCAGTCGATTCTCTAAAGTACCGCAGTCTCTTCTCCTAAGTCCTTTTGAATTCTCCTATCCACTATCCCTTAACCCCGTGACCTTTCACTCAGAGGTCAAGGAATAGACGATAGGGTTAGAACTTAGGAGCTGATCTTTGGACTATTCGACTGGGTCTTCTCGAGGCAGCCATAATGTCTGTAGCATTGAGCTTGAGATCAGCAGTTTAGTGATATTCCCATTCTGGATATCAAGAGATCCTATAAAGCTGAAAGAGACCTGACTGTAAGTTATGTCAAAACTAACGTTGGCATACCTTTTTTATAAAAGTGGTCTTTGGCTTTGTTGCAGATTCTAGTCTAATTGTCAGTTGGATAGTTGATGAAACCTGTAGCTTTCTTTACTCTTATCAACAGGTTAGCTAACATTTTACAGAACACTTGTTTTTCCAGTGGACGTTGGCCTGTGTTCTTAGAGGGATTTGTCAAATATTTTTCAAAGTCAATTTCATTTATCTAAATAGTATTCTCGATGTCTAAATCAGTAGTTGGCAAATAATCTCTCCTCGGGTCCATGTAGTAGCTGTTTTGGGACCCAACATCACATCACAGTATCATCAGTGCATACGTTGACCTGAATTATAAACCACCAAGGATGAAAGTCTCAGAAAATGTGAAGTCCATGACAAATGATGTAGCTCAACTTAATGAGGAATAGACACCAAAGACAGATCTTGACGGGACAAAATAAAACAGGGAAAACTAAGACGGATCATAACTGTAGCTGCTGTGGAACTTTAGGCACACATGAATCAGCAGATGCAGAAGATTACTCACTTGAATTAATAGCAATAAATAATAGTAGTATGTGATTGACAGCTCTAGATACTTCTAAATGCCTTGTTTTCCTTTCTTATTCTTCACATTCTTTTAAGGATAAACTGTATTTGGGGGTTCAAATGCAAACAGAAAAAGTGATGTCATGAAAATATGTTTTAGGAAGGACATCTTCAGGAAAAAAGGCATTTTATGTTGCAGATTATACTTCTTGTCCTGTTTTTGTGGAGATGCGCCTGTCAGCAGTCACAAACCCGCACAGCGTTCTGAGAAAGATCTTGGTCTGTCAAAATGACAATGCTTTCCTTCTGGCCGACTGCAGCTTCTCTGAGCCCCAAAACTGCTCCCACCCCTACCCTCAGCCCGCGGTGTGTTTGCACTGTGCGGTGGCAGCAACCAGCTGTGGACGCTTCACACAGTCAGAGGGAAATAAATGTTTTTTGGCTGAAGCTGCAGTCGCTGGTTTGTGGCTTTCTGTTGAGGTGGACTTTCAGTCGGAGAAAGCTCCAATGGTTGGCACAGGCTGAGAAGCCGTCAGAGAGATGATGCTTCTCTGCAGGAGAAACGCTGACGGATCATTGGTGGAGATATGTTTGTGTTCTCTTTTGCTAAATTAAGGTTTTTGTTTGATCCGGAATGTCTTTTCATAACAGTTTAGGAGTTTCTATCTTGAGAGGGAGAAGTCCAAGGCGCCCACAGAGCACTCCCCCCTCCCATTCCCCTTTCACTCTCCCCTTGTTTAGTTGTAGGAGGCTCATGTTTAGTCCTGCCCCTTATTTAAGGCTACGGAGCTTTTCTGGAGCGGTGGCGTTGATTGAAAGCCACGTGAAGGCGGCTGACCTCCGGGGGGACCGGGCCGGAGGCGGGCTCTGTCAGGGCTTCCGAGCCCGTAATTAAATTCATCCCCATACCACTGACTCCGTGTGGGGAGGGGGCAACAGTGTTGCCAGTAGTAACCGCATCGCAACACCAACCATTCATCATTTAATCCTCTCAGCGTTCAGCAGCAGGATGTCAGAACCTCAAAGACATGACATCTGAAGTTGGTCTGAACTTTATATTAAGTTTCATTTGGTTTCAGGAGAAGCAGTAAAAGATTCAAAGTGTGTTCCTTCAGTCCGGCAGCTGTCTTATGTATAACTTTAATGCAACTATTTTTTGTACTATCTTGAATTTCTATTGATCTAATTTGGGTCTTCACTCTGACACACTTTTTGGTGTGTCATTTTATTTAGGGTTGTTTTTAAAGCTCTTGTGATTGTTGAATAACACACAAAGTTCTGGAAAATGGTGGTGGTTAAATCTAAATCTGACTGCATGCAGGACAGGCAGGGTGTCGATTTAAGTCATTAACCAAGTCAAAACATTTCTGTTGTTGGACATTTTGTATTGTGAGGTTTAAAAGAAATGTTTTATATATTTTTTCAGCTGACTGCTGACGAAGACAGTCGCATTTTTTACAAGCTCCCACTACCTGTTAGCATCTAGCTCTCCTGCCGACAAACATTTAGCCACCCCTGCTTATATATCTTGACGCAGTTTGGCATTGGTGCATGGGACAGTAATTGCCCTAACCTTTTACACTAAAAAATGCCATCAAAACACCCTAAGGATTATGTGCTACTTCAGAGAGCTAATACACAGATAACAGACCTTAAGAAGGACATCCGACGGCTTTCTGACGAGCTGAAAGAAAAAGACTCTCATGTCCAGTCTCATGGAGGTGGCAGCTTGTCTCGTTCAGTACAACTATCCATGACACAGTTCTGTGGGATCCTTCCACCTGTCCACGGCCTTCTGACTCCGCGACACCTGGCCATCAGCAGTCGTGGTCTGAGGTGGTGCACAGGAGCTTATTGAATGGGGAGACTTCAAACGGGGTGCTCTCTTTTCCTCTCCCTCTCCTGACAGCTCATCAGTCTCGAGTCGTGCAGCTCGCTGAACCTGTAATAAGTGAATTTTAGGAAAGGTAACGAAGTTTGAGCAGTGTGGGTTTTATATTAACAGTTACACATATTTCAGTGTAATAACTGCAGTGGCCTTCCTGTCACTGAGAATAACGAAGATCCTCAGTGAAGCACAAGCACATGTTTCTCACTAAATTGCACAACTTATTAAAAAGATCAGTTCAATGCAACTAATGTCGTCTTAGTGTTATTGCATGATGTTAAAATTGGTTTGCCATGAATTTAGTGATGGATTGTAAACATTTTAAATGTAGCGTTTAAGTGTTTCTCAGTTACAATGTTGTTGTTTTAATAAATGATGGTGCAGCGCTGTAGGCCTATGTACCTCTTTATAGGCATTTTGTCCTTAACAAATTGTTTTTGCACTGATCAGGGGGTACTTGGCTGAATCTTTTTTTCAAAGGGGGTACATTATTGAAAATAGTTTGAGATCCACTGGGCTAAAGAACTGTTTTGTGTTATCGACAATTTTGGACTGACTCAGCATGTCAATGGTCCGACGCACAATAAGGGGCACACTCTGGACTTAATTGTATCAAAGGGTTTGAACATCTCTAAGCTTGTGGTGACTGATGTTGCGCTCTCCGACCATTCCTGTGTTTTCTTTGAGAGCTCTATTTCTGTCCATACAATTGCTAAGAAAGAGGTAACCACTAGACGTCACTTAACTGAAAATGCAGAGGACATGTTTGCTCAGATTTTTACTCCCTCAATTGCCCATGCTAACTTCTCAGTAAATGAGCTAGTTGCTCATTTTAATTCTAAAATAACAAATGTCATGGATGCCATCGCTCCCATTAAAATAAAGGAAGTGTCTAGCAAGAAAAGATCTCCATGGAGAAAAGCCATGACTGTGAGAACAGCAAACACTGAGTGCAGAAAAGCTGAACGCAGGTGGAGAAAAACAAATCTCCAAGTTTACTTCGAAATATATAAAGAGAAACTCGGTTTCTATAATCAGGAAATAAAAAAGGCACGAGAGTCTTTCTTTTCTGACATCATTACCAAAAATAAAAACAACTCATGTGCCTTGTTTTCAACAGACTAACTAACTCCCCAGTGTCAGTAGCCTCTGAATTTCTATCCACCAGAGCCTGCAATGACTTTGCCTCCTTCTTCACTGACAAAATCATGCAAATTAGACAGGCAGTCAGTGCCTCTGCATCAGGTACAGCAAATGTACTGTCCCTGTGTCCACCTAAAGCCAATTCAGACACCATGTCACAATTCCGTCTGATAAATGCTAAAGACCTGGAAGACATTATTCAACATCTGAAATCCTCCTCCTGTAGCCTCGATATTATTCCGAACTGTTTTTCCCTGCATGGCCTCAGATATACCACACATAGTAAACAAGTCTCTTCAATCAGGTGTATTTCTACAGGCCCTGAAAACTTCAGAAATTAAACCGCTCCTAAAAAAGCATAACTTAGACACAACCGTAATGAATAATTACAGGCCAATATCAAACCTTACTTTTATAAGCAAATTGATTGAAAAAGTTGTTTTTCAACAGTTGAGTCATTTCATGTTTTTAAATGACGGTTTCGATGTGTTTCAGTCGGGCTTTAGACCTAACCACAGCACTGAAACTGCACTTGTAAAGGTCTTAAATGACATTCATTTAAACACAGACAGTGGCAGAATATCAGTTTTAGTATTATTAGATCTCAGTGCTGTGTTTGACACTGTTGACCACAACATATTGCTATTCCGTCTAGAAAACTGGGTGGGAGTTTCAGCAACAGCTCTAAATTGGTTTAGTACCTACTTAAAGGACAGAACAAACTTTGTCTCAATCGGCAACTACACATCAATTTGACAAATATGTAATGCGGGGTTCCTCAAAGCTCCATCTTAGGACCTTTGCTTTTTAATATTTATATGCTACCTCTGGCTGAAATTATTACGAAACTAATGTCACAACAGGACTTAGAAAAGCTTGTCCATACTTTTATTTTCAGTAACAAAACATGGAGAGCTGTTACACCCCGACACTCTGGAATATACTACCCAAATCATGCACGTCCGCAGAAACGCTTAGTATTTTTAAATCGAGACTAAAAACATATCTCTTTGCTGCTGCTTTTAATTGAGATGATCGTATTCGAACTACAGTATGCCTTTTAAACATGTATTGTTTACCTGTGGTGTTTATTTTAATTATTTTATTATCTTTGCTTTGTAATGCCTGTTGTAAAATGCCATTGTATAATGTGTTTTTACTGTATTTATTCCTAAAAAGTATTTTAATTTTTTTTGTAAAGCACTTTGAATTGTCGCGTACAGAAAATTGCTATATAAATAAACTTGCCTTGCCTATATATTTTTTTTAATTGTAGATTTTCATTTGGTGGTTTTATAAAGGAAATTATGAATAAATCAATGACACCATGTCACCAAAACGGCTAAAGATTGTGGACTTCTCTTCCAGTTTGGTGCAGAATGATGCCGTTGTACAGTGAGGAGTTCAGAAAACAGGAAGTAGCTGCTGGCTGTCTTACAGGTGGAGCTTTTCACAAGAACAGACTCTCACTGACTGCTGTCAACCATGAACACACACACACACGCGCGCACACACGCACACGCCCACACACATACACACACACACAGTCATATGTCTGAACAGTTAGTGTGTGTGTGTGTGATGTGTGTGTGTTTAGGGTCAAGGGTTAGCCCCCCTCCTCTCCCTGATTTACGAGCTCGCCCACAGCAGCAGAAGCGGGTGTCACTATCACAGGAACGCTTAACACGTGCAGAAAGGTCAGAGGTCACAGCGTGGAGGTCGTGCCCCCTATCATCAGCCCGTTTAACCTCTAGGATAAACACCCCCACCTCATTAACAACACACACACTCCCACAGAGCTCGAGGGACAGGAACAGGAACAACAAGTTAGAAAAGGTTGACTCCAGCATTCAGTGATTTAGAACCATCATAGCCGGAAATAAAGACGTTAACATTTATTACAGACGAGATAATATTTATGTGCGCAGTAAAGTTAATTAAATATAATTAGAGAAATGGAATCATAAACGTTTGATAGAATGAGTTGTACATTTAAGTTAGTGACTCTGCAGCCAATCCCGTCACAGAGGTGCTTCCAGTCGTCCTCACACTTTCATTTAGGTGTTTGGGCAATGAGATCAGGAGATGAGTGAGCTGATGGGACCATTTACGTGTATCATTACCCTCTCTCGTCTGGGCGGTAAGAAAAGAGCCCTAAGTGCAGCATCAGCCAACCAAGTGCTGACTGTTGCTACCTGAAAAGTACTATGCCGCCGAAACATTATTTCAGCCAATCAGCGTCGTCAGATCTGATGGTGCAAGGGCTACAATTTCGGCACCATTAGCAGCTAATATGAAAACTCCGTTTTTGACATACACATTGAATTATGGATCATCAATAATTTAAGCATATCCGATAAGTATATCGATTGATTTATACCTAGAGTGCGTTAGCATTTTTTCGCTCAGGGCTCATTTAGACGCTTCTTGTGAGACTTGTGTTTTGTTTCGGTAAACATGGTTCATATCATCAGTAAGCTGAGTTTCTTCCTGTTAAATGAGCAGGACACATTAATAGTTTATTATATTTTAAGAAGCCCTGAGACACAGTTTAGGGAGAAAAAAAACAGGGGGGAAAAGCCCCTTAACAGGTTAAATGGGAATTAAATCATTTTAAGTAATTTTGAGTGTTCCCAAAGCCCCGGTGTTCTGCAGTTTGTGTGGGCCTACTGTACTGTTGCACAGTTTATACTGTAGAAACTATGTCCAGGACAAGGTGTTTGGAAGTTTTGGAAGATTCATAGCTAACCACACTGAAGATTATGGAGGTATTGATCAGTCTTCTCATATTTTGAAGCCTCAATTTGTCTCCCCTCTAACATCACCAGAAGTCATAATTTAAGGGGTCTTTTCTCAAGGAGCATCCCCCCGGACCCCCCTAGTATTGTTTGGTCACCATTTCCACAGCCCCACCTAAAATATTTTAACCAGCCGCCACTGAGAGGATCCCTTCCATTTCTTTCTATATGTCTTCCTTCAGATATTTCGTTTTTTTAGTGTTGCAAGACATATTCCCATCCTTTACTGACGCCAACATTTTATTTTGTTTTCATTATCAAAATAAGATCAACATGAAGCAATATCCTAACAACAATTGTGTGTATCAAAGCCTGAAATGTCTCCTGCTCCAAATGATTGAAAACACATCAGTGACATGTTCATTCAGCTATTATCATGAACACACACATAGTGACACTACACAAATGCATCCTGTCTGTTTGATACAAATCTACAAAATAACGGAGCCTTTTTCAAACATTCATCTATATATTCTTGTTTTTAAAGATGTACGTCTTCAGTAGAAACCAATGGGCTTGGAGCTGAGAGACACAGACATGAAGTCAGAACGTTTTGAGAAACTAAGAATGTGTTAGTTTCAGTCTTAAATTCTAAAGTATAGAACAGACATCAATACATGTATTTATGATTATATATAAAATCTTAATATGCTGCAGAGCAACTTCACATTACAGTCTGACTCGATGTCCCTGGCTGCGTTCCAACACATTTCTTCTGGGGGCTGCAGTCTCTTTTAGAGTCTATCTGCTCTCTCAGGTCATTTTGAAGTACAGTATACTAGATGTAGGATGTGGAAGTGTTTCTGTGACTTCATCTCACCTTGTGTGTTTCTTAAGAAAGCTTCTCATGCAGCACAATTGGAGGATATCAGTGTGTGTGTGAGATAAGGAGGCTGTAGAACGTGAAGGTTTCCACTTGCATACCAGGCAAACAGCAGGTGTGTGTTTGTGTGTGGAAAGTTGTCTAACCCACTTCCCTTCGTCCTCTGAGCTCTTAAAGAGATTTGGAGCTTCGTCTCTGAACTAGTTAGTGTAACTCCGACCAGCCGCCCTACAAAAGACTCCATCTTGACTAAAACACTGAGATGTCCCGATTCCAATCTTTTGAAAATCACGTGATCGGAGCCGATCACGTGATTTTCAAAAGATCGGAATTGGGAGAAAAAAATCTGGGATCGGGAATTGTTATTATTTTTATTTTTATTATTTAATGTTACAAAACAAAAATGACCATGTTCACGTCTTAAAGTCATCCTGAGGCCTTAGTTTTGGTTTAAAATTACACAACATTACGTATGTGTTGCTTCTCTTGGGCTTGTTTTCAGACCTGGTTGCTTATTCCTCTCAAATCTGGCAACAGAGTGGGCGCAGTGTCTAATAGTAGCAGTAAGCTAACGAGAGGCTACGTTCAGCTGGTGACTCGGGAGTCGGGACAGAGAAAATGTCAGGAGTGGAAGTATTATAAAATTGAAAGCGAAGGCAGTCTAACAGCCAGATGCAATGTTTGCAAGGCGGAGGTTCCGCGTGGTGGAAAGAACAGAGCTACGTTCAACACGACCAATCTAATACGCCACCTGAGAAACAAACACCAACAACAACACGACGAGTACACAGCGGCCACTCGGGTAACGGCACTGAAACAACCGACACTTTCAGAGGCTTTTCAAATGAAAGAGAAACTGCCCCAGAACAGTGAAAAGGCCAAACAAATAACAGCCAAGATAGCTGAATTCATCGCGTTGGATGACCAGCCGTTATCTGTTATCAGTTTTTAACGGAAACGTGAACTTAAAGAGCCTGTGACAGCCTCCCAACAACTGTTGTGCTATGAAATATTGGGCAACGAGTAATCTCGAACCGTCAGTTTAAAAAAGAAGGTGCGATACCGTTCCGATAAATATCAATAATTTCGAACATCGCGGGGAAATTCCTTGGACTCATTTTGAAGTTTTGGGGGAAGCCGGAAGTGACGTCAATGCGGGAACGCTTCACTGTGCGGCGAGAGAGCCAAACACGGACAAAGTGTGTTGTCATGCGTAGAAATGGTGAATTACTGAGATTAGGCACGTTAATAACGTTTTAATGAAGTTGACTACAGTATATTCATATTCGTCAGTGCTTTCATGTCAATTCGGCGACATAAACATAAATGATCGTGGTGAAGATGATGATTACATTAGGATTAAAAATCGGGAGTGAGAGCTGCTGAATTTCCTCCCGTCGGATGTGATATAAAAACAAATCGATTATTTTTGTAGTTGTAAACTCAAGTGGATGAAACTACATTTATTAGTGCTTTCATGTCAATTCGGCGAACATATGATACATTAAATGATCGTGAGGATGATGATTACAAATCGTTTGTTTGAGCCGGTCTGCATTTCCTGATGAGAAAACAAACCGATGCTTTTTGTAGTTGTAGTACACCAACAACATGGATTAAACGTGTGTTTTTTACCACAATGTTGGGGAAATTAATGGATAAAATGCACAGATTATTATTATTATTCCCACTCCGATCGGGACACGAGGTCCACCGTTTCCCCGCAGCGAGGCTCCCCCGTTGACAGTTTACGTGGGCTGGGTGCAGTGGCGGACTGGCCATCGGGACGAATCCCGATGGGGCGGTACCGAAGTGTGCCGGTCACTAGCACATCCCCCACTCCCCCCGTTGACAATTTACTAGCGGTACCGAAGTGGGCCGGTCGAGAGTCCCGGGATGATATTTAGTCCCATTCCACCACTGGCTACATGACCGTATGATCGCCCATATTGACGCACCTCATTCCTAAACAGATACAACATAAACCAATCCTTCAGCCTCATGAGCTCTCAGACACGTTCAACATTAAACTGTCATCGCTGTCTGAGCTTGCTGTTGTGTGCGCCATCGTGCGTTTACATGCAGATGCTGGGATCCTGGACGGTGCAGCTGGAGCGCTGTGCCCGCAATGACCTCACACATCATTTGGCGGGACTTGACGAATCCAGAGAAGATCCAGAAAATGGTCAACATTGAAGGCAAGGCATCAAATTGATGGGTCTGGGTGATGGGTGAAACCCGTGTCACAGGCTCTTTAAATCCAAGATTCTTCTTCTTCTCCTCCTTGTCATCATGTGGAGCGGTTGAAGGCCAAGCGCTGGTAAAAACCACAAACTTCTGTTGTGGTTATGGAAGTACACACTGTGACCACGGAAACACCCCCGACAACAAAGGCTGTGTCACACACATTCAATCATTTACATTCAATGAGCTTTTGGCGAACACACTCTGAGGCCGACGATTTGTTTTGAACACATTAGAATAAGAAACCTTTATTGTTTTTGCCTCTAAGGACATGATCTGATTTTGGTTAAAAAGCCCATTCAAACTGTAAAATGCTTCTCAACGGGTTAACACAAATACATTAAACGATTAACAACAAAGTTCTTTGTTATTTTATCTGGAGGGAGTTTCTTCTTATATTAATAACAACACTGATCAATATACATTTAGTCAACAAACGTTGTATTGCACAAAAAGATATCTTAAAATATCTGAAGATAGCTTGTATACTGTTGTATCCATTGAACTGGCTCTGTAGTTCAAGAACTCACAACAAACAGCAAAATAAATCCCCCCCCACCACCAGGCAGATATCAACTGATCCCCCGGCGGCGTACAGTCAGGTAATCCGTTTTAAAGTGTCTTGTCAACGCTGAGCTCTCTGTGGATTCCCCTGCAAATATTCTAGTGGAACATATTTCTGCTCTCAGCGACACGAGGAGCCCACTGATGCTGAACACACCGCAAATAAACAACACACACACACACGTTCCCAGGAGCAAGTTGAGGGTCATGGTCCCCCCCCTCCTCCCCCGTCCACACACACATTACATTCTTTGATAGAGAGAGCATAGACAGTATTTGCTTTTATAATGAACAGTTTAATCTCCACTGTACATCTGGGTCTCTGATTTGTTCCAATAAATCGTAATATTGTACTGAGGGCCACAGGGGGGTCCCTGGTCAGTGTTACGGGGGCACTGGCCCCTGCTGGACGTCTGCACTGAGGAGAGCAGCTGCCACTGCAAGTTGTTGTTCGAGATAGCATTCAATCATGTCCAGACTGCTGTTCCAGCTAATCAGATCAAAATTAGTCAACACCATGTGCCGTTTAATACATTTTTTAGCTCAACCAAATGTAATCTTAACGCATCTGTACCAATCTTTTAGCGGTTTACAATGCATCGTTACATCCCTATTACTGAGTGATTTTACACTATTGAAACACCAAACATTTAACACATTGTTTGTCTTCCAAAATAGTCTCTTTAGAGTCAATAAAACACAGCGTAGGCTTCAGCTCATCACATGTTTGTTTGGAATGTGTCCTGAAAGTTTTGAGGCTTCAGCGTTTATTTTTCTTACTTCTTGACCTTTTTTGACCTCCGTACGTGAGACACTTGAGATTCCTGATCATTGAATCTGCCTGTGTTTCTGTCTTCCTTGCTGTCCGTCCATCTTGAAAGGCTTAGCGAGTACGTTTTGTGCCAAAAAACCCACAAACCTTCTCCCACACACACACACACACACACACACACACACACACACACACACACACCCTCCCATTGTGTGTGAAGCCGCTGGAACGCTGCTGTGTGAAGCGAGCGGCGACGTGCAGCAGGACAGCTGCAGCGTCTGCAGGGAGATGCTCCACAGATGGTGGAGGAGAGGAACTGCAGAGTACCGTATGGCTGCTGAAATATAGATGAAGAAGAAGAAACAGGTCGGAGCCATGACACCATGTTGTTGTTCAGCTCTTTTTTTTTCATTTGGCAATGTTGAGGTGTGGATCGCTCTGATTGTTTTCTTGATTTAGAGACACTTTCTCTGAGTTGTCTGTGAGCGGCATAAACCAAACAAAGAACGTCTTCTCTGAAGTGAACTCGTCCCCTGCTGGTCAGAGTATCAGACATGTCGAAATAAGTGTGAGTTTTGAATAAACATCGTATTTAAATTGGATAACTAACATGTCCTCAGATAATATTATTCAATGTAGTTTAAACAATGATGTAGCAAACATCTTACTAACCATTACAGATGCACTTACTTGTGCACTTACTGGTTGTTACTGATTTAAAATAATATCCCATCACAGGTGAGCTTTCATATGATGTGTTCTGTTTCACCAGACACCCAGATAGCCCTGTACACCCCTAGCCAATATGTGCAAAGAGACGCTAAGAAATAAAACATCTCCGAATATTTTAGAACAAGATCATTTTAGTTTTCACCTCCTGAGAAAGGATGAGCTGTTTTCAACTACTTTGGATGAGAAATGAGCATCGAGTCGACGTTCTCACGTAGGTGAAGTGACATGAAGGAGGAAGAAGCTGGGGTTGCAAAGGAGAAGAAAGAAGGAGAAGAAAGAAGAAGAAGAAAGTTACGTCCAAAAAAAGAGAGGGAGAGAGGAAGGGTCAAGAGCCAAACTGTCCGACTTCCTGGCCCGAATCCAGGAGATGAAGCACACAAATACCCCTTTCACACCAAGGATTATCCCGTTCTAGCTCCGTACTAGAGCTTTTCTGGTTCAGAACCGGTTCTTCGGTTCAGCTCCCGCTCTGTTCACACCGCTCAGAGCCCGACTGGTGCTGCGTCATTGCGTCATCGTTTGCGTCATGACGTAACCGTTTGCATGCCTGCTTCATAAAGCCAAACCGCGCGGAAACCCCTCACAGCTCACACCGACAACAACAACAATAGCCGGTTGTATTGAACCGCTACTCGTTTGATTTTGCTCTGTCGAAACGAAATGGAAGAAATGGGACGACTGTACTACCAACTTTACAGTCGTTACATGCTACATTCAAAAGTTATTACACAGTTACACAGTGGGCCAAAATAAAAAGTCCAGGGTTAGTTCCGGACTGGTTCAATGTTTATTGCAAAACGTATTGAAATGAACTTATTGCAAATATTAAACCTGGAACTAACAAAGCTTAAATGATTGCACAACATTGAAAACAACATTACACAGGGGTTAGGCATTTAGTTGTTGTTAGGGGTTGATCTCACCCCTGCCCCTGCCCCCGCCTCCGACGTAAGTGTGACGTATGCGGTGCTTGCTTTCAAGACTGACAACTTTTTGGTGCTTGAAACGAACTGGATTCCAGAGCTTAGAGTGTGAACAGGAAAAAACGGTGCTTTTCAAGCTCCAGCTCCGAACCGGCCCTGGAACCGCATTGGTGTGAAAGGGGTAAAAGTGCTCATTCTGTGACACCGAAACGCCTTTTCTTTTGTTTTTGCTATTTTCTCTGTCGACACACTCAGATGTTCATTTTAAATTATTGACAAGTGAAGGATTAGTAGAGTTGGTGTTCGGGGAGCTGACAACTGAATTATGGAGGTCGTTATCCGCGCTTCGAGCTACTGGGGGGGGGGTGCTTCGGTCGTGGTGGGGGGGAAGTTGTTTCGGTGGTGGTAGGTGAAGCTGTTGGTGGTGAATAAAAGCGTGAGTGGGGATAACGAGGCTGTTTATCTCCACATCTGCGGTCTGGAAAGGGAAACGTATAAAAACATAAAAGCCAGCGCTAATGTGTGGCAGGAGAGGAGAGACATGTGTTACAGTGTGTACTTTATCTCACTGAGCACTCTTTAAGCTGATTGACACCAAGAGGCCCGCATTCCTCCGATGCAGACTCAAAACCAGCGTTGGTTTATTTAGTTGAAGTGCTTCTATAGAGTTTTCTTTAGCTTCTGCTTTCACCTCTTCAAAGGCAACAACAAACAAAAAAAACAAAAGTTCCCAGTGTTCCTGCTGAGACACTTTACAGTATTTTAATGAAACTTAAACTTCCCAGGGGGGAAAATATTTTCTATTGAGCAGCTTTTTAAATCAGATTTCCATTATGAGTCCCATAGTGGGGACGTTTACAGCGTTACAGTTAAAGTCATGTTGCAGATATAAAGCCAAAAAAGCATTCATCATTACAGTTTTACCAGGTTGTTGATCACAAAGTTAACCTTTCACCAAAAGAAAAAATAAGCAAAAATAATGTCCTCCCCATAAAGTGTTCCTTGGTGCTGTCGCAGTCTGCTCAAACACCAGAGTCACTTCAGGAACATTTCCCAGTTAATTCAGGGACATCCACAAGCACCCGATCCATGGCTTGGTATATATGAATATATAAGGCAATTACGACTTTTTGAAAACATTTTGGTACAGCAACTTAGCACAAAAAACACACTATATAAAAAGGGTATAACAAATACATTAGTTATTAACCTGTTAAGCCCTGAGCCTGTTTTTCAGGTCTCAGTTTCGTGTCTCAGGACTTCTTAACATTTAACAACCTATTAATGTGTCATACCCACTTAATGGGAAGAAACTCAGCTAACATATGATAACATATATGATAAGAACAACTCTTAGCTAAACAAAACCCAAGGTTAATACCAAGCCTCTGAATTAGCCCTGAGCGAAAAAATGCTAACGCACTTAGCACAGAACTCAAGGTAGAAATACTTTATTACTTATCGGATCTGCACAAACAAGATATCAGATTAAAGCTGAGATTCCACAGATTCTAGAAGTATATCATCACTGTGCGACCAAAACTCAGGGCAGCGAAGGCAAACCCAGACAACACACAACGTAGCGTTACTGAGCCAAAACGTCAAATATGTTATACCGTTGCTGTTTTTCTGATCAAAGGTTGTGTTCAATGGCATTAAAACAATAAAAATGCTGCTGAAGGTTAATCCATAGGTTAATCCAATGTGTCTGTGTCACTTTGAAATGATTACTGATAATCCATCATTCATTTTTTGTCAAAAACTGAGATTTCATATTAGCTGCTATGAGAGCTACAACTAAGCTTCCGGTTTTGGGCAAATCCCTCTCACTCCTCAATGGTAATGTTTAGATGGATTTTAGGAACTTCCCCTCGATTTTCTGAACCTCTCCAAAAAGGTCAAATGTCACTTGTTTTGCATCAATCTTGATACAGGGTTTGGATTCCTAAAGCTTTTTGTCTACTATCCCATCATTCAAGGGTGGTTTTCACTACAAGTAATGTATTTCTTTTGGACGGACACTATCATTTACATTTTTTTACTATGTTCAATCTGAATTAACTTTAAAATATAAAAATTCTATATTGATTCTGACTATTCTACATCAAACTCACAGGTTTATCATTGCTTTGAGAAAAAAGGTTATTAATTTACCCCTTTTAGAAGTGAAGATGTAGTCATTTGTTCTGGGAATGTCCTTTTCGAGCCTGAGACCTGAAAAACAGGCTTGGGGCTTAACATTACAATACATGTTAAGCTCCTTACACACCAAACTGACACCAAATAACACGTCCCGACGGACGTCGGCTCACGTCACCTCACGTCTCCTGCGTCTTAGCCATGTTTCGCACTAGAACACACCGCAAAGACTTCAGCCGACGGCCAAGTTGCACGTACGAACTGCGCATGTGTGAGTGGCAATAACTCTCCTTACCAGCAGGCGGCGGTAGTGTGTATTCGTCATTCAAAAGAGGTAACAAATGTAAGAAAGACTGCGTGATACACCGAGAGAAGAAGAACAGACTGCGTGATATAAACAAACAACAGATAGCGTGTGCGTTCCATGTTCCCTCTACAGCGAGAAGCTCATGGGGCTTTCCCGAACCTGTGTCGAGAGCTGGAGTTAAATGAAATCTCAGATTTGCCTTCTTAATCGTTTGTTTGGGTCCCTCACTTCCGTTTTCGCTTCTCGTGCTCTGATTCGCTAAGCTGAACAGCCAATCAGAGTGATTTCTTTGGCCGACAGCCTACCGATTCCACATGTCGAAACGGCGGCGGAAGGTGTCGGCATGGCCGAAAAGACACAACGGTGCAGTACACAACAATCTGAGTAGGGCGACACGACGCTCACAGAGTTCCCGTTAGCCAGTAATTACCGGACTATGACCGGTAAACAAATATGCAAATCTAAATCTAAATCCGGTCAAAATATCCAGTCAAAATAATTTCCCCTTAGCGCAATACCGCATCAGTTGCGCCACTTCTGTGACAGACAAGAATAGTATGTGACAGACAAGAATAGTCAACTCTAATGTCTAACACTTAATGTGGAGAAAGAGATGTCCTGTGTGGGTTGATTGTGCGTTGATCTGTTGGTAATGCCTCAGGGTTCCGGTGGGCATGTAAACAAATGCATAATGCTGCGCTATACTTTGCGGCCTCACCCGGTTGCATAGCGACACTTATTGTTTAGGTGTCTTTTAATAAGCAGGTAGTCATATCATTAGCTAGAACTAGCTGGATCTGATCGATATGGACATGCAGCTCTGCATCACATGCAGCGGTGAGCGGACAAAACACACACTTCAGGTTAGAATATCACACATAGCTATTTTAATGACCTCTCAAACGACCGTAACTAGTTAGAGATATGTTTAGTTTCACTGTCGGGTCACTCATTACTGATCCGCGAGCTGCATGATACTGACGGGCTGTCAGGAGAGGGAGAGCGCTCCGTTTATTATTCCCGTGTTATTGTAAGTTACTGTTCACTTTTGAATCATGTAGTTACTCGACTATAATTAGTTTGTTTGATATCGAATCATATCAATTTGTTTTAAAGCTCAATAAATAACAAAGAAGACCTTTGACCGCCACTTTTCTAATTCTGTCTGGAAGATTTTAACTTTAACGGACATTTTGACCGGCAAAAAAATATTCTAACGGGAACTCTGGACGCTCATCGACGGCCCGACATCTATCGACATCTATCGACGCAGAAAATCGTCTCGGAGTGTAAGGACCTTTACTTGTTAGACGCTTTTATCCAAAGCGACTTATGGCGCATTTCCACTGCAGTGCGTAGCACGGTTTAAGCGTGCCGTGCCAAACCCGGCCCGTTCTTTGTTGCGTTTCCACTAGGGATAGTTCCGGCTAATGAGTGCTTTTTCACAGTTTTTCTAGCCCTCCAAAATCGTGGTTCTTTCCGGGCCAACAACCGGGCTGAATATGCTAAACTAGTGAGAGAATCGCTTGCAAGGTGTCAGGGTTGAGTGAAGCAGGCAGGACCCAAATACAGATTTCAAAGAAAAATACCTTTATTCCAAGGCCAAAGAGCAAAAAAAAGAACACTACGTTGTATATGCTCCGACAGTCCACACTCACAACAACGGCCTACAGACATAAATAAACCAGCGACTGTATTCGCCATGACACAGACCATGTGTGATTTGTACTTGTTTAACTTTTGTCTAGTTTCTGAACAGATATGAGGAGCTGTGAGCGCTGAGTGCTAACAGCTAATGTTAGTTTTGTGGTTCGCATTGAAGATGACGTCACAGCTCCGCCGCCTACACTGCGTTCCTATAGTTACTGCCCCAGTTCCTAAACTGTAATGGAAACACAGCATAAAGTGAACTTGGCCTACCAAGGCCTAACTATACCGTACTAAGCCATGCGAGAACCTGCAGTAGAAATGCGCCATTACATACTCAATACTGTGGACAATCCCCACAGGAGCAATTTGGGGTGAAGTGTCTTGCCCAGGGACACCACGACATGCTGACTGCAGTGGGGTTTGAACCTGTGCTCCCCTGATCACAGGTTCCTTGTGATTGCGTCCCTTAACAGGTTAACAATGAATTCGATATTTGATGTGGACGAAGCAGAAAAACAATCAATGCTTAAAATACTTCTAGGTTCAGGTGGAATATGTATGTGACACTGAAAGATTGAAATGTTTGTTTGTATTCATAATCTTGTCTCCAAATTCCATGATATAGTTTGTGATTTGTTTTAATTATTTCACATGTCTACTTCTAGAGACAGAAAAACATTTATATTTAGTTATGATATCAACAAAATATAGTTTCAATACATGAACTCAGTACCAGCTGATCAGTCACATTGATGATACACTACAGGCAGTGTGATGTTGGTGTGTGTCCTGTTTCTCATAAATGATACACTACACACCTATCAGCTGTTGCTCTTCAGTGTGTGTGTGTGTGTGTGTGTGTGTGTGTGTGTGTGTGTGTTTGTGAGGTCGTTAGCTCATTAGGGGTGTATGATCGGAGCGTCACACAAGTGGGCCCTGGTGGGGGCCTCCGCTTTATTCACACACTCAAAGTAGAAAGCTGGTGTCATAGACGAGACAAAAGCTGGACTTGATTAAGCCGCAAAAGTGTCCGGGAACGTGGGCCCCGGTGACCGAGCTAATTTACTAAAACCTACCCCCCCCATCCCCCCCCCTCCTTCAAAACAGCCTTTGCCTCCTCACCCCACCCCGGGGGTCTCCAGCTGTTTAAAAAATCCACCAACTCTTATAACAAGTCCACATACAGTAGTATTAGAAAGTTTCGTTCCCATTTTTCTCAACATTTCTTTCTCGCTGTTACTGCATGTCGCATTTTTTGCGTAGCTGTGTCTTTAGTTGTAAGCCCAGTGGCGGTCTGTTCACCTGTCATATGATCATACAATAAAGCCATTGAAAATAATAGGATACAGTAGTAAGTTATTCTGGGTCTTTGTGTGTCTTTCAAATTCAGGCCCTGTGTGTGGCACGAGCGCATTTTGTGTGAGTGAGCGAGCACGAGAGAGAGAGAGCGCACGGGTGCCGGGGATTGTTGTTGTTAGCATCTGGATAGCTAGCTAAGTTAAGATAAAGAGCTGTTTCTACAGGTGGAGGAGAGTCCTCTTCTGTCAGACTTAGAGGGATAGCGTCAGCTCAGTGAGGTAAAAGACTCTGAGGGTTTAGATAGTTCACTTTAGTCTGAGTTATCTCAGTGGGTCTCAAATGGTTTGGTCATCATTTATGTAAACAAGTATTTCCAAGGCACACCTTTATATGATCATTATAGTTGTAAAATATAAGAGAATAAGGTATGAAATAATTCCAATTCATATTACAGGACAGTAAAACAAAAATAAAGTTTAAAAGGGGAGTGATTTGAAAATATGCATAAAGAAAGTAAATCTGTTTACAGTTCTGTTTCACAGTCCCTAAGTTTGCTCTCAAAGTGCACCAGATGACGTATGCATTTAACTTCAACATTTAAAAAAAAATCTTCCCGGACCCCCCTAGAGGATGTTAGGTCCACTACTCACTGAAAAAAATGGTCACATTGATAAGATTCTAAATACATATGCACACTTTTTATATAGTTACCTAGCATGTCCATATGTTTCTGTTTTGGCTGTAATGTGACAACCGTGCATGTGCGAGTCACAGGTGCAGGCCTTTATGGCAGGTTTAAAGAAGACATTTGAGGCGAATTTCAAGCTTTCCTCCACTCTGTTTTGAGCACTCTAGACGAGCAGCGCAATACACACTAATGTTAAAATCTGAAAAAGACTTCTTTACCAGGCTCCAAACCTTGGGTAATATTTCCAAAAGTATAAATCTGATTTAAAAGTTGTGTCATACGAATAATGTCAGACAGATGTGTAACATTTTAGAGCTTGAATGAGGTGTTCAAATCATTCCTGTTGGGGAAGTGTTGATGAATTATGGGTAATATCTCTAGAATTATGAAAGTTATCAATGTGAAAAGTAATACCTCACAATTCTGTGAACGGAGTTTCTGTGATGTGGAATGGGGGAGGAGAAGGCAACACAAAAGAATCATAAATAATGTACTTATTGCTCTATTTATCTCCACTAGTTATCATATGGTATATAACACATCATAAATATTCACTAAACGATAATGATACATTTTTCTACTTTTAGGATTGAAAGATACAATATACATGTTAACAGCACAAATGGCCAAAACAGAAAGGCTGTCTGATTATATCTCCATGAATTAAGAGGCAGACATCACACAATTATCTTCTTAAAGAATGATTCAAACAAAATCATAAAATATCAAAGAGTTACGAAATGAACAATTGGACTAATAACTGCAGTCAATCACACGCTGACCTCTCACTCCTGCAGCTCAATGACCCCGTCCCCGTCCCCGTCCCCGTCCCTGTAGGACAAACAAACAGGACTCTGATGATAAGAGCAGATCGTCCCGCTGACGGACGGGGTTTCCAGAGGATGACAGCAGGGGTCGAATGCTCAATGGCGCACACACACACACAGGACACTTCCCCCGCTCCATAACCCGCTCTGCGGCTTCCTGCTAATTAAATTCCGTTGCTGTCCATTAGAGGATAGAGTGAGCGCTGCTGACTCAGCGCAGGTAGGGCAGCTCCTGGCGGCTCGTAGAGAGCTCCAGAGCCCCAGCAATTCATTTGGCCGCCCCGTTTTACACATCCCTGGGTTTGCGCAGGCTTTCAAGGGTGCAGAGAGAGAGAGTGGGGGGGGGGCTATAAGCTAATACCGTCAATTCTGCCCTAATTCTAAAACGGACACTCTGCCAGGCTGTGTCCTCTAAAATGTACTGACATGCTCTTTATAGGCTCTCTCTTTCAGCTGCGGGACTGCACCTGTCCACTTCCTGTCTGCCCGGTATCCTCTGACACCAAGTTATCACTATCAGTACTGCACCGGCTTTCAGCCTCAACACGTCCTCATACCTGAAGCCCAGCCGTGACAATTAGCATCTGCCTCCTGAAGCAAGCGACGAGATCGTTCGCTGACATGAGGCCAGAGATAAGTGAGGGAACAATAAAGAGAACTAAACTCTCTTGAGGGTTTGAACCAAGTGGAAACCTCAAAGTGCTCTAAGTCTGATTGTATAGAAGGCTATGAGAAAATGATACTTCAGACTTAATTAACTTATGAGTTTATGGTGTCCTAGTTTGAACTCTTATCCAACACGGCATGGTATTCATTTAGTGAATGATGCGCCCATTAAGAGTAAATAGACGATGGAGCAGAAGATCCGATGGACCACAGTGTTGTCTGGTTTGAGTGTTGTCCATTTGTTGTCTCAGAACTTCAACCCTTTCCCAGTTGGTTTTTACTTCATCAAAGTGATGTATAACATTGTGGTCGATGTATTTCTTGTTTGAACTTAGCTCCACCCTCTTATGCCACCTCGTGTTGCAAACATCCAGATGGCTTTGGCTGGAATTAAACTGTAATTGAAGCATTTGAAATATTGTCCCGTAGGTGAATGTGCAGCTGTTTCCTCTCGCCTGTCCTGTCTGTCTGTGTAACTTCACACCTCCCTCCCTCCCTCCCTCCCTCCCTCTCGGGGGATTCGCCCTGTATGCGCAGCAAGTACTATTTAGGAAGTGACAGCTAATAAACAATGAAGAATTTACGTTGTGCTGCAGGACAGACAGAGGGAGGAGAGAGCTGACACCTTGCCACAGAGCACTTTCTATTCTCATCTCCTCTCTCTCGAGCGCTGGTTTGAAAAGGACACTTTAGAGAATCCTAGTGTGCCCTTAGAGTTTAATTATCCTTTAGATAAAGTCTGTTAATAGAGGTCATTGGTTGAATCATTCATTCAGTGATTTAAGAAAATTCACATCAACCAATGTTCTCGTTATTTTGATACGACTCTGCTGCTCTGAGGACACTTCTTCATTGTAGCGTTCGCTAAGGTTTATGGGTAGTTAGCACAATCTCGGGTATGAGGACGTTTTTAAACGTTTTTCTTGATTCTCTCTAAAATAATAATCTCGCTCCAGATACTAACCCTTCGAAGGGTCCCGAGCAGAGGTCGCGTTAACCGAATATTTTTGATCTATGACGTTTTTTTTTAACAATGATGGAAAAATCTGAAAGCCGTCCATCATTTTGACGGATTAGAACAAACTCAGAACAGCCAACGCTTCCCCGCAGCGGGCTCCGGTGTTCTGCCGTGTTATTATGCATGTGTGTGTGTTAGGGCTGCACGATTTTGGGAAAAAATCTAATTGCGATTTTTCTGACAAATATTGCGATTGCGATTCGAATTGCGATATTTATTTTTAAGCGACCCAATAGAAGTTTATTGTAAAATGCGGCCATAACTGTGGCTAGGAAGGTCGTATCAACATACTCTTGTCTCTAGCGCCCCGCAGCCCGAGCTACGAGTGAAAGAACTAAACTTACATGAAACCTCCGTTGGGTTGCTTTAAAGTCAAGCTACAGTTTAAGACTCACCCTGTAGTAGAAACACATGATGGAGCGTCACTAACCTGACTCAGATGCTTTGTTTCACCAAACCATCTAAAGCTCCATTGGAAGCCGTTTGGAAAGGGCAGGCACTTTCAAGGATACTTGGCAGGTGATTGGATCAATCTGTCTATCACCATCTATCATGGGCCACTTCTGATTGATTAACAATGGCTGGTACATGTGGATCACAGCACTTCTGATTGGTGTGGATGACTGACACACAAGAAGAAAAAAAAATGTAAACATTTTTTTTTCAAAAAAAGTTTAAAAAGATCGCAGGCTTTGCGATTTGATAATCGCATCATCTCGAATCGCGATTTCGATTTAAAATCGATTAATCGTTCAGCCCTAGTTTGTGTGTAGCCTTATAGTTAACCAGGTGAAAGATCTCTGTTCAAGGTGACCTGCAGGCCCTCCCGAAAGGAGATGATTTTGTTTCCAAAGCTAACTTTGAACAGATCGTTGAATAGTCTGTGAGTACAGAGTTGAGTTGTGTACAGGCCTCTGGTCCCGAGCCCCCCTCTCTTCTTCTCACTCCTTCATCCCCCTCTATTATGTGGCCTATACCAAGGCAGGCTCTTAAAATCCCCCTAACCCCTCCCCCCTCCCCCTTCTGAGTCGGAACAAACAAGACATTAGACAAAACAACAACAACATCCCGTCACATTAGCATGTCAATCGCTGCTCAGCCTCTCTGTTCTTCTGCTCCCTCCTTCGCAGAGCGAGGGGGGCATCACTCTTCTTCCTCGTCTTCATCACAGTAGCAGGAGAGGAGAGCAGGAACAAGTGAAAAGATGAATAAAGCATGGAAGAAACAAGGAGGGAAGGATGCAGAGAAAGAAGGAGTAAAGGAGGGAGAAAAGGAAGGGAGGAAGGAAGGAAAGAAGGGAGGGAGAGATGAAGGGAGTGAAGGAGAAGGGATGCAGAAGCAAGAGATAAGGGTGTAGAAAAAGGGAGATATAGTAAAAGTGATGTTAGGCATTGTGAGGGGGGAAGGATAAAAGTGTGATTGTTGGGGCGAAGTGACGGATGGGAGAAAAGAAGAAAAGGAGAGAAGGAAAGGAAAAGGAAGTGAAGGAGAGACAGATGTATGAGGTAGAGGAGCAGCGGAGTGCAGCTGCCTCCTCATTCCCACACTCTGTTCCCATCCAGACTTCATTCAATGTTCGCCTAATTAACATCTCATCTGCATAACGTGTTGCCCCCCCCCTCGTCTCCCCTCTTAGAAACAATTGCCACCAGACCGAAAAGAGACTTAATCCAGAAAGCCTCAGTGTTGCAGATACGAACCACTCGTCTTCCTCCTGGCCAATGAAATGTATCCTCAGCTCTGAGACGCTCCTCATGGTCCCGCCCCCGTGGAGGCTCCCTCACTGTGGGTGTTGTTCTAGGATCTCCGAGGTCGTGTGAACTTACCGGAAAAGAGAACATTTTCTTTAGTTGATATTTTGGATGTAGTTTGCCGTGGATGTGTGGGTCAGTGAGGGGAGGGCTGATGGAGGTGGGGGGGTAGGGGTGCAGTTTGCTCCTGGTAGTGTGAGCCAGATGTTGGAGCGTCTGGGTTTAGTTTGTGAGCTGTCACAACCCCTGCCTTGAAACACACACACACACACACACACACACACACACACACACACACACACACACACACACACACACACACACACACACGACCGCAGCTCCCGACCAGACTCAAGGTCAGTGCCACAGCTCCCCGTACACACACGCACAGACTGGAGACTTATCCTAACCTTAACCATAACAAACTAGGGTGATCAGATCCCAACAAACCAAATGTGGGACAAGGAGTATGGGTGTGTGGGACAATATGGGACACCCTCCCAACAGCACGGAAAAAAAAACTTAACAAATATATAACAACAGAGCAGAAAGTGAAGTCAAATCAAGTGTTTAGAAATGCATCTTCTTAATTCAACTTGTGTATTTCCTGTACAAGTACGCACAACATAAATTAATAGATAAAATAAAACCATAAATACAAATCAAAACTGGCCAGGAGGGAACAGAAACATAATAATACTTACAAATAAAATAGCTTTCAGTTTTGTCCATCACAGCAAGGTGCCACAGAGTGTGTGGGCTATGTTGTCACCAAGAGCCACTGGTGTCTTTGTCAAGCACATCCGTTATTATGGACGCTGCTTGTGTACGACCACATGACATTTTCTTTACTATCTCAGAGTCTGGAAACATGGTCGGCGCTAGCTTGTTACCAGTCATGTGACCGGTATGAATGGGAGTGTTGCACTGTATGGTAAACACTGGTTATTTCTGCTGCTGTTACCTTGTCTGAGTGGCCATCATTTGTTGGTTTGAGTAGGAATGTCTCCATAGAGTGGGATGTCTCTTTTTAAGCAACACGTTTCTTGTGAGAATCGCATTCTCTGTGTCTTTTGACGTCATATTCACCGCCATGTGAAATAAAAAAATTACTTTTTCAAAGATTGCAAAAAAACTCTCTGAGAGTCGCCCTGCACTGGCTTCACCCACGGGTAAGTGTCTTCCCAGTCTTTGTTGTCTGTGCATCTTCTTTTCTTCTTAGCTGTAGTTTCAGTTTCCTCCATTTTCCATAACCTGCTGCGTCGCCTGCGTTCGTTGTTGTTGTTTTGCGGGGTGGGGGGGGGTGTGTGTGAGTGAGTTACTCTCATTGGTTAACACTTGACCAGCACCCGCCGTGTGTTACAGTTTGATTGACAGCAAACATAGCCCTGTGATGATAGCCTTCCCTGCGTGCTTTCTCAACAGCCATTGGATGAATCTGATTTGAAAGCCAATCAAATTGAAATATGCGGGACATCGTCTCAATTTGCGGGACGCACCGAAAGTCGTGAAAATGCTGTGCAGTCCCGCGCAAAGCGGGACACCTGGTCACCCTATAACCAACCCATGCCTACCCTTAACCAAGTCTTCTCCCTACAATTAATGATTCCCTCCATTATGTCCCCATAAGGGAGGCGAGTCCCCACATGTGACTTTGTGAACATATTTAGGTCCCCACAAGGATAGTAATGCTAGGCCACACACACACACACACACACACACACACACACACACACACACACACACACACACACATCTCAGCCTAATGGGAAGCAACGACAAACTGGAGCAAAAATAACTTGGAACATATACATCATTGAATTAGGATCACAATCAGAATTAATAGTTGACGTATATTTTGATACACTTTTTCACAATGAGTAACATTTTGTAATCTTTGTTTGCAATCGATCAACAGCTAGTTACAAAGTTTAGTGTGGAAAATGTAAATGTCATGCACGATTAGTTTGAGGTGCAATTAACCATCTGCTGTGCTCTGTACAGTATGTTGGTGTGAGCATGAACTTCTTCTCAGGAGCCTGCACACAACCACACCACCACACAACCACACAACCACACCACCACACCACCACACCACCACACCACCACACAGCCACACCACAACCTCGAGACTCAGAGGACTGCGTCTTTCCCCAGATGTTATCTTTAGCTTAATACTACACATTAAAGTGGTTTAAGATTGTGCACAATTTAATAGTCCTGTCTCTGTTTATGTCTACATTTATTTTAAGAATCTTTACACTTTTCTGGCACTTAATGTTCTCTCTCCATTTGAGTAATGAAACCTTCAGGACTCCACACTTCCTCCCTCTAGCACCGGACTGCAGCTCGCTTTATGTTTTATGTATATTCAATGTTTTCCTGTGCGGAGAGAAGACGGAGTACAGTGCCACTACTGCACGTGCTCAGACCGTCCCACCACTGCACGTGCTCAGACCGTCCCACTACTGCACGTGCTCAGACCGTCCCACCACTGCACGTGCTCAGACCGTCCCACTACTGCACATGCTCAGACCGTCCCACCACTGCACGTGCTCAGACCGTCCCACCACTGCACTACTGCACGTGCTCAGACCGTCCCACTACTGCACGTGCTCAGACCGTTCCACTACTGCACGTGCTCAGACCGTCCCACCACTGCACGTGCTCAGACCGTCCCACTACTGCACATGCTCAGACCGTCCCACTACTGCACATGCTCGGACCGTCCCACTACTGCACGTGCTCAGACCGTCCCACTACTGCACGTGCTCAGACCGTCCCACTACTGCACGTGCTCAGACCGTCCCACACTGCTTCCATATTAGCGGTGGAGAGAGAGAGACAGTTATTTTTCTTGCAACTCTTTTCCTCGTCGTCCCTTTTCTCTCCAGTCTCAACTTGATACCCCCTCCCCCCTTCTCTGGGGGTGATTCAGCATTCAGAGGGGAGAGGAATTGTTGTGGCAGGAGGGGAGGAGGAGGAGCAGGAGAGAAAGTGATATTTCTATTTTGTGGGCTGGTCTTGCACCGGGCTGAGCTGAGCTGACAAGCTGAGGGGTGTGTTATTACTCCACTGCAGAGGGAGGAGGGTACGTGGTGTGGCTGAGCTGCTCTCTCCTGACCTGAGGAATAACTCACAGCAGTTTGTTTCCTGATGAGTGAGGAGGAGGAGGAACTCACTTAGTATCCTATATTCCTCCTCTCCACTTGACTTCTTTCCTTTCCTCCTTGTCCCTTCTGTCATTCCCTCTTTCATCTCCTTACATCTGCTTATATCCTCTTCTTGTGTTCTCTCCACTCTTCTATCCTCTCTCCTCTTATTTCCTCTTGTATCTTTGTCTCCTAACTTCTCTTTGTGTATCTCTGCTTTCCTATCTCCTTCTCTTCTTTGCTCCTCTGTCTCCTCTTTTTTCCTCCTTGTTCCACCTTCTCCCCTCTCTCCTCTCTCCTCTCCTCTCTCCTCCCCTCTCTCCTCTCCTCTCTCCTCTCCTCTCTCCTCTCCTCCCCTCTCTCCTCTCCTCTCCTCTCTCCTCTCCTCTCCTCTCCTCCCCTCCCCTCTCTCCTCTCCTCTCTCCTCTCCTCTCTCCTCTCCTCCCCTCTCCCCGCTCTTCTCTCTTCTCTCTTCTCTCCTCTCTCCTCTCCTCTCTCCTCCCCTCTCTCCTCCCCTCTCTCCTCTCCTCTCCTCTCTCCTCTCCTCCCCTCCCCTCTCCCCTCTCTTCTCTCCTCTCCTCTCCTCTCTCCTCCCCTCTCTCCTCCCCTCTCTCCTCTCCTCTCTCCTCCCCTCTCCTCTCCTCTCTCCTACCCTCTCCTCTCTCCTCTCCTCCCCTCTCCCCTCTCTCCTCTCTCCTCTCCTCTCTCCTCTCCTCTCCTCTCTCCTCTCCTCTCCTCTCTCCTCCCCTCTCTCCTCTCTCCTCCTGTGTCAGCAGCTCTTCTGTTAGCAGCAGTATTCAGGCTCCAAGGGCTTTTGGGGGAGACAGGCTTTAAGATGCCACCAGAGCAATTAGCTGCAGGCTCTATTAAAGCCCCCCCTCACACCTCCTCTTCCTCCCCCATGTACCCCCTTCACGCCCTGCACTTAAATCACACTTTGCCAGCCATCTTTAAGGTGGTACGGCTCCCTCCTCCCTCCTCCCTCCTCCCTCCTCCCTCCTCCCCCTCTGTCTGCGGTTCACTCTGAGTAGTTCTACTCTTTGATTGATTCCATATTGATCGCTAAATGTACGTGTTAGTGTGTGTGTGTGTGTGCGTGTGTGTGTGTGTGTGCGTGTGTGTGCGTGCGTGCGTGTGTGTGTGTGTGTGTGTGCGTGCGTGTGCGTGTGTGTGTGTGTGTGTGTGTGTGTGTGTGTGTGTGTGTGTGTGCGTGTGTCCATACCGCTACAGCATTGCCACTGCCTGCTGATGAATGAGAACAGATACTATGAATGCATGTGTTCAGTTAGCAGAACAGCGTTGCTCTAACGGATCTAAAGCCACTTTCCGAAGCCAGGACACGTGAAGCCGACTGATGCTCTCTCTTGACATGATAGTGCTATATCTGACACACAGCCAGGACAGATATATACGTTCTTAGGAATAACTGAAAAAAGTTATGGACATTTATCAGTTCAACTTTTGTTCCCTCAGATCTTCTGTGAGGATAGAACCACATCTTTCTAACGGACACTTGACCTCTGCATGTCGTCTGTGTCTCTGTGGATTATCAGAGTCAAACCTAGACGTGTCAGTGTCACAGTGACAGTCTGCCAGACACCACCTGCCTTCATCACACCAATGATCCATGCAGGCTAACACTCCACGTGTGTGTGTGTGTGTGTGTGTGTGTGTGTGTTATCATCTTCGCCCACCTTCCCGCCTCTGCTGCTGAACCTGATGAATCCTGTACATTGTGTTGTCCCTCCGTCTCTGTGTCCTATACGTGCCAGCCCGTCCGGCCTCGTGCACTGGAGACGTACTTTACAGATTGCCTGGTTGTAAATAGTACATTGGGCTCATTAAGCGTCCTGAGTTCAGAGCGCACTGTGTGGAGGACGCTCGCTCAGGCAGAGAGAGAAGGGGGAGGTAAGGAGGAAGACTGAGGTGGAGGCGGTGGAGAGGTCAGGTACAAGGGGGCGT
>CM070484.1:775000-782500 GCA_036324585.1 Champsocephalus esox
GCTGCTGCAGCGCTGCACCCTCAACCCCTCCACGGTCGGGTCAGACAGTGTCTCGGCCTGCAGTCTGAATGTACAGCTGGACAGGCTGAGACTTCCAGGATGCTGGATGCTGCATAGCTGCAGACTGCAGAGCCATGCCAAGCCAGGGGACAGGAAGTACCCACAATCCCCTGCTGAGCCCAGCTTTCCCACTGTTCCCCAGAGGAGCTGTGAATCGGCAGAATGTACACAGTCCAACCCGAGGGAGCAGCAGGGCTGAGAAGCTGCAGAGACGTGACCGCCCGCTCCCTGCACAACACACTCTTACTGTACTGCAACACACTCATACTGTACCGCAACACACTCTTACTGTACTGTAACACACTCTTACTGTACCGCAACACATTCTTACTGTACTGCAACACACTCTTACTGTACCGCAACACACTCTTACTGTACCGCAACACACTCATACTGTACTGCAACACACTCTTACTGTACCGCAAAACACACTCATACTGTACCGCAACACATTCTTACTGTACCGCAACACACTCATACTGTACTGCAACACACTCATACTGTACTGCAACACACTCATACTGTACCGCAACACACTCTTACTGTACCGCAACACACTCATACTGTACCGCAACACACACATACTGTACCGCAACACACTCTTACTGTACCGCAACACACTCATACACTCTTCTCCCAAGTCCTAGTTTCCACCGGGTCTGTCTGCGGCGCATTACGGCTGCGCCGCGGTTTTGGTCCGGCCTTCTCCGGCGTCATACACTACCGGGCGAGTTTCACGAGCGTTTCAGAAGCATTACGGAAGCGGAGCATCGTGCATGCCGGCTCGCAGTGTTGTAGAATACAGACATAATTAATAATAATTGTAATAGTCCAGTTAAAAACAACATGAATCAAAGATGGGTTGCTGTATTTTAGTGGTAAAAAAAATGCATTCATCATCATAATTATTCTATATAATTTACACACAGTGCCTGTAAACCGAAGGAGAACGCTGGCCTTTATTCTCCTACTGGAAAGACTACGGAGGAGGGATGGGGGAGGAGAAGGAACCGGTGTTGGGGGGTGGGCCGAATGCTGTCACCTTTCCACTTCCTGCCCAACATTACCTTACGGCTGCGTCGCGTCGAAAACTAGACTTCAATCCTATTTTGAGCGGAGCCCAGCGGCGAGTAGCTTCTGGGACGCTTCTGAGCCGTAACGCGGCGCGTCTGGTGGAATAGCACCCATTGACTAGAGTGGCCGCGATCCTTGCGGACGCCGCGGCACAGCCGCAACGCGCCGCAGACGGACCCAGTGGGTTACCCCCTAATCCCATCAGGCGCGTCTGCACTGTGCTGCGGCGTTTTTAGCGATCGTGGCCACTCTAGTCAATGGGCGCTGCGCCGCGGCTCGAAGCGTCCCAGAAGCTCCTCGCTGCAAGGAATTTCTAAAATATAAGATGAATCCTATTTTTGACGCAGCGCAGACGCTTCCGGTGGGATCAGGGGGTTAGTCCTTTTGAATTCTCCTATCCACTATCCCTTAACCCTGTGACGTTTCACTCAGAGGTCAAGGAATAGTGGATAGGAAAAGACGATAGGAGCTGATTTTTGGACAACTTGACTGCAACCCTAGTCTTACCTGATCAGTAGCCTAGTCTAAATAAGCCTTATCCCAGAACGTGTTCAAAGCCACGAAACATTAATAGGAAATACTTGTGCAATCCCAGAGTTAAACAACTCTGTGAGACGAAGATGTTAAATAATACTTTCATCGTGCAGAAATGCAATTTGAATTGACATGAAGCTATGGGTGAGAGACTGGGCTAGCCGATATAGGATTCTAAAACAAATCAGTGCCGGAGGGAGAAACAGAGCAGGAGGAATGAATGTGGAGGAGGGGGTTCAGGTCCATCACTGTTACACATACCAGAAGCAACTTCCTCAACTCCAATTATTATCTTTCTTGACTACATCTTTACGACAACCAGAGGAATTTAAACTTAGAGCAGAAACTCCCACCTTCCCTTCCTAAATAGAAAAACACAAAGAACAGGTGGACATAAGAAAAAAGTCTAGGATAAATAAATAAGTTTTGGAGAGACAAGTGAGAGGAGAGAGAAAAGGAAAAAGGTCCGTTCTCCAGAGGCGTGCCCTCCTGCCACCTCCATGCATTGCCGCGGTCCGATCCCCCCCCACAGCTGAGGCATTGAGGAGGCTGTGCTTTATGCTTTGTGTTCCTGGTAAAATAGGAGCTAACATTGTGAGCAGAGCCGCGAGCCTCGGCGGCTGCTGAACCTCGGCGGCTGCTGAACCTCTGCTCTGCACCAGGAAGTGCTTTGGGGATCTGTCCCCTCTCTCTCTCTGCAGCCATGGCCCTCGCTCTCCCACGGACTCTAGGAGAAGGATTTGTTATCTTCAGTCGCTCGGATAACAAGCACTAAGCTTCCAGCTAACCAGAGAAGTCCGCTGCTACCTCCACTTCACAATGTATTCTTCTCTTAGGCTGCGGCCACACGAGGACGAAAACGGTCGTTTGCGTTACTGTTTAGTGTCATAAAGACCGTTCGGCCACACGAGGACGACCGAATACGGCACTAAACGACTAAGGAAACGGAGCGGTCTCGTGTGGACAGACACTATCCGGATAACTATTGCGTGTGGACGGAAGCTTTTTTGCGATTGCGTTAATCCTATGCGTTTAGCCGTTTTCGTCCTCGTGTGGCCGCAGCCTTAAAAACACAGACAAGAACCGGAGCAGATCTCTCTCTGTTTGTGGGTCGCCTTCTGTCTCCATTTTTTTTCTCTTATATCTTATATCATTCTGGAAAGTCCCTCTTTCTTCAGCTGTTTGTTTAAGGTTCTCCTGAGCAAATATTGCATTCCTCTCGTAGCGTTGCAGCATCTTTGTCCTCTGTATTGATGTGTGATAAAAGGTAGTTGGCTGGGCATTTGATTTCTCAGTTCAAAGTAATGACCCCCCCCACACTCACACATACACACACTAACCCCCTCCGCCCTCTCCTGCTTCGGCCCCTGCACGCATGTTTGATTGCAGGGATTAGTAAGACAAAAGGCCCAGCGGCAGTTAGTGGCGTCCTAATGAAACACCGCAACAGATAAATGAGCGCGCCGGTGTTTCCCTGCTCCAAAGTGAGCGCCCCCCGCCAGGATTAAGTGGACTCCCCCTGTTTCTTTTGTGCCTTCGTTTCCCAGCAGCACAATCGAGCCTTGAGTCATTGGGCCACATAGCAGAGAACCTCCCCACTCTTTTTCTCTGGTATTTTCTCAGTCCTGTCCCAGTTCTCCTCAAACCCCCCCCCCATCTCTGTAATTAATTTGGATAACAGTTTGCTTCCATTCATCTTCTGAGAGAAGTGAAGAAGTTAATGGTGTTGGTAAGGTGGGACAGGTGGCCATGTGAACCCGGCCGATGGCTTGATGACAAAATAAATTATAAATAAATCAGCATGACGGCCGCAGCGTGAGAACCAATAAATGGGGGAGTCTCAAGGCCGTTAAGCGGTACACATATCTAACAGAAATACAGCCCCATTGCTTGCCTGGATCAAACATCAGATAAATACAAAAAGTATAATTCCACGTTATCTTTTATGTATTTACATGTTAACATTATCTGCTATTGAGGGTGGCTTTTGTCATGCTGAGACAACATTTTTAGTTTTACTATAGCAGCTTTCAGAAACTAAAGCTAGTGTAAATGTGATTTCCTGAATTCTAATATAGTCATTATGGAAACATTCTTCCACTGTATTTACTTGTACATTTCCTTTTTCGATCATTATAATTTCATGTTTACCTTTTAGTAGCACACACACACACACACACACACACACACACACACACACACACACACACACACACACACACACACAGGCCCACAGTGAGCGGCCTACACCCCACCTGACGCATCTAATTGGACCTCTCTGAGGACACTAGACGGTTCCGTGTCGACCTAACGCTGTGTCTCTTCAGGAGCACAGCCCGTTGCTCGGGGGCTTCACCTCTACTTGTTGTAGTACTTGTTTCTGGATCGATGACTCCCTTCCAGCTCTGAGAACTTAGATGTGTGTCTCAGCACTGAGATGTTCTCTCGGGGTGCAGCGCGGCCCGTCCCGCGGGGTTCATCGGCTTCTCTCGTGAATGGGTGAATGACATGTAGTCTGTAAAGCGCTTTGAGGGGTCTTAAAGACTGGATAAAGCGCTATATAAGTACAGTCCACTTTCCAATCAAGGAATCCTTCTCTCTGACGTTTTTAGTTTTTCTGACTTGACTTTAAATTGTTGGCTGGTCCAAACATTGGACCATCTTTGTGTTTAAGTGAGCCCTTTACAACTTTCTGATATGTGTGTGTCTATGTTCACATCTCTTTTACTTTCCTCTCCGACCATGTCCCCTTCTCTTCTCTCTGTAACTCTGATCAGAACTGGTCTGATCACTTGTTGTCATTGTCCCTGGAATCTGACTCAGTCAGAGTCGATTCCAGCAGCCAAATAAGCGTGCCTGTGGCGTTTGGGCTTAACCCCCCCCCCACTGCTTATCTCACATACTTGTAGGAAGCGAAGCATAGAGGGGAGGAGGAGGGAGCGTGTGAGTTGAAAGTATCAGAGCAACATAATACCGTCTTTGTTAGGGCGATGTGGAAAATGATCGTCCCATTGCAAAGCCTCTGTACAGCTGGATCATATCTGTGTGTGTGTGTGTGTGTGTGTGTGTGTGTGTGTGTGTTTCTTTCTCTCCCCTTTCTGCTTTTTTTCTTCTTCTTCATTCCTGTAGTCTAAACGAAGCATCAATCCTCTGGGGCATAACAAGCCAGGATGGGGTGGGATGGGAGGGGTGCAGGTGGGTGGGTCAAAGGGGAGGAACATGAAGTCCTGTGCGGGGGTGCAATGTGGTGGGGGGGGGTCTGGGTGCGAGGGTAGTTTTAGGGGGCAGAAGGGCAAAGCCGGGGGAAGATGTAAGCCTCCGCCACAGGCCCTGACAGCCACACAGGAAGGAGATCACAGGAGATCAGCACCACTGCTTCAACATTACAACCCCCCCCCCACCTCCTGCAATCCCATCGCCCACAGCGCCCCCCCGCCCCACCACTCCTCCTCCAAGACCTCCCCCCTATTCTCCCTGTGAGGCCTGTCTACTTCCTCTGGAAAGAAAGAAGTGGTGGAAAAATAAACACAGATACTGTACTTACACTTCCAATACACAAACATCTGAACTGTACGTTCCTTCTGGACATAACAAGTCAAATCAAACTCTGAATCTCCTCGGTGTTCAGGTGCTGTTCAGTCAGTTCAGGATAGTTTATCTGCACTCTGCAGAGGACTGCCTGCAGGTAACCAACATCACTATGTTGGTGTAAACACCAGACCTGAGGCCTGCACTACGAAGCAGGATGTTCGCTTAGCGGCTAACTTCAGGGAAAACTTGGGGTTTCCGGTCCTACGACGCTGGTTCTCTTTTTAGCGGGCTAGATCTCCATGGTAACTTATTCTGAGCAGCTAACCTGGGGGGTATACTACGAAGCAGGATTTTTGTTTAGCAAGATAACTTCTGGGATTTCCGGTAGTACGAAGTTGGTTCACTTTATAGCGGGCTAGATCTCCATGGTGACTTATCCTGGAACCTAGCCTGTGCTCCGAAGCCGGTTAGGTTCCAGGATAAGAGATCAACTCAGTGAAAGCACCACGCCTGCTGACCAATCAGAGCTCAGTGTGCGGAGGAAATACAGTTTAAACTGCCGTTGCAGGAAAGACGGCCGGCCAAAATCACCGACTGTGTGAACGTGAACATGAATAGAATATCACCTCCATCTTCAGAGCAATCTGACTATTATAACATTAGTGTTAAGAAAGCTTACTTAAATATCTGCCACAACATAAGTAACTGGATCAGAGTACATTAAGTACAGTCCGCGGCATATCACTTCATAATCATATATCTCCTTATCTGAGTCAGCTGAGCCGTATCTGGCCGTGCAACACTCACAGTGTCACAGACTGGATGCAGAAGTATTATTTTAAGCAACACATTAAGTTGAGGAAACACTCGAGTCAAATGTAATGAAAGTCAGATGGTGTGTTAGACGGGCAGTGATATCATAAACCTGTTAATGTACGCATTCAAACACTTGTTCTGTTACCAGCTGTGTTCACCTTGCAGGTGCAGCTCTGAGGCTTTGATCCTGATCAAGTGTTTAAGTCATGGATGTTTAAAGTTTAACTTCTTCATATGTCTAATATTATAGTATTTTCATTCAGGAAGTATGACGCTGCGCTGTCAGTACGCTTCTCCATGTTTGTGATTGGTCGAATGCTCCAGATACCACCCCTTTCATGTGAACGCGCACCTAACTAGATAGGACACGGCTGGCTTGAGCGATCCACTTGATAACCCGCGTCGTAGTACAGTTTAGCGAGAGCGCGTATGTTTTGGATTAGGCCAACCGGCTAACTCAAACATATCCAGGTTAGGTTGAACCGGCTTCGTAGGACAGGCCCCTGTACTGGAGCACATATTCACACCTCCCTACGTATACTTTAAAGTGGCTAATACCCTTTATTTAGACATTTAAAAAAAAATGGTGCCTGATCATTTATCAAGGTCCAGGTACAAGGTAAAGTCGTCATGGATAACTTTTTGGAACGTGTATAAGATTTGCACCTTATTTAAATGTTTATTGTTTACCTTTTTTTTTATTTGCGCCTTATCCCACTTTGTTTTACAACTGAGCTGAAATGCTAGGTCGTGTCCAAAACTAGTGGAGGACAGAAATGACCTGCAGAGAATTGCAGTGAAGTATAATCATTGTATTAGAACTCCAATTAGGACCCATGAGCTAACGTGTCCAGAGCCCTCAGAGTGAAACCAGCAGTGTGTGCGTCTTAGATGTACAAGTGGTAGTTGTCTTTGGTCAGCGTGGACATTGTTTGTGAACTTAAAAAGAGCAGCATCCGTCCAGCATAAAGTTCAGTCCCATAAGCAACAACCCTCAACTCCAATCTGTCCGAACCCTGCAATCACACACACACACACACACACACACACACACACACACACACACACACACATACACACACACACACACTCCACCCCAATCTGAACTGATTACAGTCTAAACCTTGGACTCTCAGACCAATCTACACCCTGCCCACATATACACACTATTTCGAAAAACAGTTTTGTACAGTTGTTATCAAGCAAACACTGTGGTGAATGATGCGGGGCGGTCTCCAGCAGCCCATCTGTCCACATCTGGGTTTGAGACTTTGATACATGCACAACATGTGTGTTACGGAACAGTGAATGGAGTTGTGTGCCTGCCCATGCAGACACACACAGGTTATTATCACCAGGTACACATATTGCTATGGCACATGCTTAAAGCATGGTGTCTGCCTCTGGGGGCAGATTTGACAGCAACAGGTGTATTTCAATAATGATCAATTCATGAGTTTCTAAATCTTTAATAAGTAAAGCCAA
>CM070484.1:787500-802500 GCA_036324585.1 Champsocephalus esox
CAGGTCATCCTCTGGATATTGTATTTGAAGAACTGGGACACTTAAAACTAAAAGTTCAGTGTCTATCCAGTTCTCCAAACATGTCGTTTTTCTAAGATCTCGTTTCTCTCCTCTCTGGGTTAGGGTTAGGGTTAGGGTTAGGGTTATGGCTAACACATCTGAAGTCATGTAGGGACAGTTATGGAGCAAACAAGCTGCTTATAAGAACGCGCTGGTGAACAGGCAGTGGCTTCGGGTCATGGGTGCTATTGGTGTGACCTGAGGCCACAAGATCTGACGTGGCCTCCTTCCGTTTCCCTTTGTTGAGGAAACACAGCAGGCTGAGGGGGATCACTACGAAACGATTAGGAAGGAAATCCACGAGTAATCCTGCAATCCTTTCTAATATAAAGCCATTCACCTGAGCGTCCTGCAGCAGAGGAGACGTGGGGATCTGGCTGCAGGAGGAGCAGGCCACATTTGATCTCAAACCAAAGTGAGGAAATGTTTTAGCTGCACAGCTTATTGTTGTTTTAGTTTGGCTCTTGAACTCAAGACAAAGTTGAAATACAGCACACAAAATACTCCTGTAATATAATGTTAGTGAAAGATATATGTTGTAAATAATGTGATGCTTTTCTATTAGTTCAGTACGTTGTTATTCATAGTGTCATACTTGTGGCAGTCTTAGAGAGGTACAACTCTTCAGTTCTTTACACTAAATATAAAGCATTTTGCAAAAGACTGAAAAATACCCTGTAATTCATGGTGATTCCGAACATTCCATTTGTTTACAGTATCCACATTTTAAGGTCAAGAAAGGCATTAGATAGACTTAGCTATATTTATCTAGAGCAATTAGAAATGTGAATTCCAGCCGTTAGATACATTAAAGAAGAAGAATAAAAATCTAATTAGGAATCTTAAAACCTTCTACTTTGAGCAGTATCTATTCAGCTGAAAGAAAGCAGACAATTCTTTAACCCAACCAAGATCCCACGCTGATCCCAACCAAGACCACACAGTGCTGAACATTTCACTTTGCATACGCATTAATGATATACCCCAGATCCTGATGATAAAGCACTTGGCCAAATACAAATTGATAAATAATATGCAGGGTTCAATTCTTTAAGTCTGTAATTTAACGGCCTCAGGTGAACCTGGAGTGCTCATCTCCAGAATCCAATATGTTAAATCCTTTGAGATGAAAATTCCACATATTGATCTAAAAATGCCTTAATAAGAGTTATACTCTTTGCTTTGTGCTGCTGCACCAAAAATAAATAATAATCTCAGTGTATTATATTTTACCTGAAATATGTTAAGAAACCATTGATAAAACCAGCTTCCAACCTCATTCAATTCAACCTCAAGTTTGATTCCACCGTCTGCCGGATCCTGTCTGTTTCTCTTTATCTGTATCTGTCAGTCATACGTGTTTACATTCTGCCTGGTCAGGTGTGCTGGTCAGGTGGGGTCAGGTGTGCTGGTCAGGTGGGGTCAGGTGTGCTGGTCAGGTGGGGTCAGGTGTGCTGGTCAGGTGGGGTCAGCTGTGCTGGTCAGGTGGGGTCAGGTGTACATTTTGGATGCATGACCATGTTTTAGGCTCATCCTTCATTCACTGCTGTGGAGTAGCATATTCAGTAGGCTATTATTTGTTTAAGACTGAATAATACCTTTGAAGAACAATCATTAAACTAGTGTGTATATTACAATACAAAGGAATCTATCCTAGCATGCCATCAAGCATTAAAAAGTTGCACTAGGCTAGTTGTACAGTACAGATGAGTTAACACGGAACAGTACAAAAAAAACTAAGTACAGTCAACATGTCACATAATGAAATGTTAGTATATCCCAAAATGCAATGAAATATTAAATGAAATATTTATCCCAAACGCCACCTCATTTCTACTAGTGCTAGCAGTTAAGTCATATCATACAGAAAAAGCCGACTAAGGATAGCTGACACGGTCAGGTTCAGCAGATAAAACACATAATCAATCTAAATCCTGCTTGTCCGTTACCCAGCATCATTGATATATAAGCTGCTAGCGATTCATTACTGAAATCTTACCTTCAAAGCTGACGAAGTCGCGCTCGCTGACTAGCAGGCAATGCTAGCAAAATTGGTTGTAACAACCAAGATAAAATATAGATAATTACGCTGTGCATATACAAATAAAGACCAGTATAAGCATCATAAAGGGCCTCTGATACAATATAGACAGTTGACAATTCAAAAGTGTTCGATATTTCAGCAACTTACCTCTGGAACTAATCGACGCGCCGTAATGTAAGTGAATGAGGTCCAACACCCAAATGACAATATTTGGAACTATTTCGATGTCCATACCCCGGAAGTAGGCTCCGCCATTTTTTACAACGGGGGTCTATGAGTGTCGTAACTCTTAGTATCTCTAGGGCTCTGCAGGTGTGTTGGTCAGGTGGGGTCAGGTGTGTTGGTCAGGTGGGGTCCGGTGGGGTCAAGTGTGTTGGTGAGGTGTGTTGGTCAGGTGGGGTCTGGTGGGGTCAGGTGTGTTGGTCAGGTGGGGTCCGGTGGGCTCAGGTGTGTTGGTCAGGTGGGGTCAGGTGTATTGGTCAGATGGGGTCCGGTGTGTTGGTCAGGTGGGGTCCGGTGGGGTCAGGTGTGTTGGTCAGGTGGGGTCAGGTGGGTCAGGTGTGTTGGTCAGGTGGGGTCCGGTGGGGGTCAGGTGTGTTGGTCAGGTGTGTTGGTCCGGTGGGGTCAAGTGTGTTGGTCATGTGTGTTGGTTACGTGGGGTCAATCAATCAATCAATCAATCAATCAATCAATCAATTAATCAATCAATCAATCAATGTTTATTTATATAGCCCAATATCACAAATGTTACATTTGTCTCAGTGGTCTTCACAGTGTGTACAGAATATCAGTATGACAATACGACACCCTCTGTCCTTAGACCCTCACATCGTACAAGGAAAAACTTCTGAAGAAAACCCACAGTTTAAAGGGAACATGGGAGAAACCTCAGGGAGAGCAACAGAGGAGGGATCCCTCTCCCAGGACGGACAGACGTGCAATAGATGCCGTGTGTAAATTGAAAAGATAATACATTTGCAACATAGGTAGTCCAAATGTTTGGAAATGCATGTGTGTATAATAGGAAGATGAATCCACGAGGATATCCATCCAGGACCGATGATCCAGGACCACAGCCACGACTACAGATCCAGGGCTCGCGATCCAGGACACAGGACCGCAGGATCATCCATGACTCCGGATCCCGGCGTATATAGACACCAAAAAGAAAGACATGTGGGGAAGCTGGGTTAATGGGAACATGAGAGGACACAGGTATAGACAGAGAGAAGGAAGAAGTAAGATGTCCCCCGACAAACTAAGCCTATATCAGCAAAACTAGGGGCTGCATCTAATCAGCCCTAACTATAAGCTTTATCAAAAAGGAAGGTCTTAAGCGCACTCTTAAAAATGGATAGGGTGTCTGCCGCCCGAACACAAACTGGAAGCTGATTCCACAAATGTGGAGCTTGATAAGAAAAGGCTCTGGCTCCCATTGTACTTTTAGAGACTCTAGGAACAACCAACAACCCTGCATTCTTGGAACGCAATGCCCTAGTAGGACAGTAGGGTATAATGAGTTCTTTAAGGTAAGTCAGTCCAGTGTGGTCAGGTGTGTTGGTCAGGTGGGGTCAGGTGTGTTGGTCAGGTGGGGTCAGGTGTGTTGGTCCGATGGGGGCAGGTGTGTTGGTCAGGTGGGGTCAGGTGTGTTGGTCCGATGGGGGCAGGTGTGTTGGTCAGGTGGGGTCCGGTGGGGTCAGGTGTGTTGGTCAGGTGGGGTCAGGTGTGTTGGTCAGGTGGGGTCAGGTGTGTTGGTCAGTTGGGGTCAGGTGTGTTGGTCCGGTGGGGTCAGGTGTGTTGGTCAGGTGGGGTCAGGTGTGTTGGCCCGGTGGGGTCAGGTGTGTTGGCCCGGTGGGGTCAGGTGGGGTCCGGTGCAGCCGGTGCAGCGCAGCGATTCCTCAGGTGGGGTCACGTCCTCGGCTCCAGGTTTTAATCACAAGGCACACGTTTACACGATCCTCTTTGACCGACAATCTGCTGCGGGTTTCCGTCTGTCGTTCAGTATCAGGCTGCTGTGTCTGCTCAGTCGCCTGATGTGCTCACATGTACTCCCTGCGTCCTCCTCAACACAACCCTCACATGTGGTGTCCTATAACAGTGAACACCAGAGATCACGTCCCAACTTCTGCTTCACCTTAACAACCATACGTTGAATGGATTTAATTACAACTCCTTATTGTTTTGTATACACAGAATACATTTCTTCTTTTATTATAATAAGAAGCAGAACCTGCATACCATACGTTCCTCCTTCTCACTGGGTGGGTGACATTCAGTTGAAGTGTTGTGTGTCTCGGAGTCTGCTCCGCGTTACCTCACCTCTCGGACCTTGGAATTGGACTCGAGCTGATCCTGCTCAGAGTCTCTGATCTGTTCCTGGTGAACATGTCCATGTGCTCACACTGCTGTCCTCACATGACACACACACACATATAAATACACCCACAGGGTCAAACAGCTCTGTGTCACTGCCACGCAGCGTATTGTGTTTCATGTAGTAGTGAGAGTAGGAACACTGGCAGACTAAAGCCTCATGAGAGCTGATGGAGAACATTGATGTCATCATATTGTCCTGTTCGTCATGAATTGACTTCACTCTATCATATATTTTATATATAAATGATCATGTAGCCACAATGGGGGGTTTCAAACCTGTAACCCATTTGGCATTTGTTGTACCCTAGTCTGCATTGTAAATCAAGCTGCTGGTACATGTTGTACTTTTGGGTTTCTGCTGGCAAAAGCAGATTGCTGGATCTAATATGGTTCTGTTTTTTGGGCTTATGCTAAGACCATCTTTACTGAAGTAATGTTTTTCTTGTTTGAACAGTATTTTAGGAATAAACAAAAGGAAGAATTAAATGATGTGTTAACCAAGTGTTAACCAAGCGGCAACTTCTACGTATGAAAGGTGAAGCCAATGAGCCGCATACCTGCACTCTCTCTAATGTCCAGCAGGGCGTGACTTCGAGGACAGATTGTATAAACGTTTATGAGAAAATAACCCAACTTCTCATAGAAAACACTGCTTGGAAACTATGTTTGAGGACGACAACATCAACACACACATGGACGCGGTCATTGGCAACGTTGGTAAATGCATCGATGACGTAGTACCAAAAATTACTCTATGAACATTCCCAAATCAAAAGCCCTGGCTAAACGGGGAAGTATGTGCCACGCTGAAAGCATGCACTAACGCACACAGAGTTGGATATTTCGAAGAGTATAGGGAGTCAAGGTACACGCTCCAGAGAGCTATTAGCAGTGCAAAGAAACACTACAAAGAACAAGTATAGTCTGACTTCAGAGGTTCTGATGCAAAGAACATGTGGGCGGGGCTAAGGACAATGACTGACTTCAAAGGAGCAGCGGGTGGTGCTTGGGGACTGTCTGTGTGTGCGTCTCTCCCAAGTGAGCTGTGGAGCTATAGAAGGCCAAGGATCCATACATCGGTAGATCCTTTTAAAGGATTAACCCACACAAGGCTCCTGGACCTGATGGCGTCCCTGGCCGTGTTCTCAGGGTGTGTGCAGTTCAGCTGGCAGAGGTGTTCACAGACATCTTCAACAGGCCCCTGCTGCAGTCTGTAGTCCCCACATGCTTCAAACACTCCACCATCGTTCCTGTCCCCAAAAAGACTAAAATCCCCAGCCTCAACGACTACCGCCCAGTAGCACTCACCTCCGTCATCATGAAGTGCTTTGAGCGGTTAGTCAAAACCTTCATCACCTCCTCCCTCCCTGACTCTCTGGACCTCCTGCAGTCTGCCTACATAGCAAACAGGTCCACAGACGACGCCATAGCCCACACCATCCACACTGCCCTCTCACACCTGGACCAGAGGAACACATATGTGACAATGCTGTTCATTGATTACAGTTAAGCATTCAACACCATTGTGCCCTCCAAGCTGGTCATCAAGCTGAGAGACCTCGGGCTCAACAGCGCCCTCTGTGACTGGATCCTGAACTTCCTGACAGGCAGACCCCAGGCAGTGCGGGTGGGAAACATCACATCCTCCACCCTGAACCTCAACACCGGAGCCCCTCAAGGCTGCGTGCTCAGCCCTCTCCTCTACTCCCTGTTCACTCACGACTGCATGGCCACACACAGCTCCAACACCATCGTGAAGTTTGCTGACAACACAACCGTCATCGGCCTGATCACCAACGGCGACGAGACAAGAGGAGGTCAGAACCCTGATCTCTGGTTCCAAAAAACCAAGATGGCTACTGGGACAAACCCAGATGGTGATGGCCAAAATGCCAGATTTAAAGCTTCAACCGTACTTCACAATGAGTTAGGTGGCTACTTCCACTTTTCACATACACGAAAAGTGCAAGAAATGTTTTGCCAGCCTTAAATTAGCTGATTATTAGTGTATCAG
Organism: Champsocephalus esox; assembly: GCA_036324585.1. Classification (NCBI taxonomy): domain Eukaryota; kingdom Metazoa; phylum Chordata; class Actinopteri; order Perciformes; family Channichthyidae; genus Champsocephalus; species Champsocephalus esox. The sequence continues at coordinate 793,995 of CM070484.1, forward strand.
AAAACGCAGCCAGAAGGATAACAATTTCTTCATTTGTTTGTCGTTCCCAATTTAGACAATCCCGTTATCTAGTTTATTTACTTTTAAGTTTGAAACTGACTTCAAACTGAAATCATATACAGACTGTCCGTGGTTCCATCGGTTTTGCTGCGTAAATGCGAGTTGGGAGTGAGGTCTGGAGAGAGAAGTGTTCCTGCAAGCCCCCACTCGCGGGCTGTCCTCTCCCTGCACTCCCATTAAAACTCCTCTCCCGATCCCAGCCGTCCAAAAGATTTGAGAATGACCTTGCAGTGTTCCTCAGCCAGCCTTCCCCACTTGTAAGTGCTTGGGATAATTTATATATAAAATGTGCGTGTGTGTGTGAGAGGGGAGGGGTTGAGAAATGGCCATTTCCATCTTTAGGTGGCCGGGGCTCTCCATTACTAAAATGGGCTGAGTCACCGCACCGCAAGAATCTTAATGAGAAGCCTGGGCCTACCCCCACTCTCTCTTTTCCTCTTGCTGCATGTTTCTCTCTCGCTCTTTCCCTCTTTCTCCCCCCTTTTCCCCTCTCTTTCATCCAGACTCTTATCTCATGATGCAGCAGATTATTCCATTGACTTATTCAAGGGGCCTGCACTTTATGATCATGAATTTTACTTTGCCGAGGATGTACGTGTCCAGCACATCTACTTAGCTACATCACCTCCTCCTCTTCCTAAACACCTTCCTTTGGTGTGCGCTTCATACCGCTGTAGATTTAAGTTGATTGCATGGCCACTGGTACAATGCTCAACTTCTCTTTGGTTTAAAAGCAGGACACACTCTCAGAGTCTGGATGGGTCTTATCAGACCTGGATCTCAGACCTAATTCAAATCAATGTAGTTGGGCGGGGTGCTGTTGCTGCAATACAAACCTAAACTTAATGATTGACAGAAAGCTAACACGATGACTGTCTGAATGAGTGTCTCCTTTGGCTTTTGATAGAAAATGATGAGAAAATAACTGTGAAATTATTTCAGGCAATTTTTTTGTGTATTTGTATAGGGTAAAAGGTGTATCAGTTAAATAAAAGTAATACAAAAAACGAAAATGAAAACTGCAGAGACAGGACAGTGTGTCTGACAGCTAATGTTGGACCCAATCTAAATATTATCAGGTCTATTTTAGACCTAAGAGATAAACACACATTTCATTGGGTTCATTTCCTAAATGTTTGACCCGTGAAGACCTCTCATATAAACACAGCAGAAGCAGCATGCTCAGATGTCTCAGGCTTCATACTGAGGGATTGTGGCAGTATGGTTTGAGTTAGAAACCCTCCACCCACCAAACCACCACAGAATGTGGTGTTTGGGGAAGAGAGACACAACAAGCAGTAGCATGTGTAGAGCACTGCTGTGGTTTCCTCCTCTCCTCCTCCTGCTCCTGGGGAAAGTTTGGGGTCTGGTTTCCCTCTACCTGCGACTCCAAACAGACCAGAGTCTTCTCTTTCACTCAATCTCTCTGTAGAAAATGTGCTGGCTCAGCTGCCTTTTGTGCTGATATAAGTGTAATGCTCACTTTATGGCAGAAGATATGGCTGCAGCAGATGTTTCTGCTTCAGTCCAGCTGTCTGACTTTTAAGAACTAGTAACATTTATAAAGTGACACACACACACACACACACGCACACACACACACCTACCATGTATACATCACTTCAGGGGACATTACATTGACTTACATGCATTTCCTGGATACTTATCCTAACCTTAACCATAGCCAACACATGCCTAACCCTAACCCTTACCCTAACCCTTAACCTAACCCTAACCCTAAACCTAACCAAGTCTTCACCCTAAAATTAATGATTCCCCTTATAGGGACCTCCAATTTGTCCCCATAAGGGAAGCCAGTCCCCACACGTGACTATGTAAACAGATTTAGGTCCCCACAAATATAGTAATGCTCGACCACACAAACACACACACACACACACACACACACACACACACACACACACACACACACACACACACACACACTCATAGCTGCATCATTCATATTCAAAGTCACAGAAATTACATTTGACTGGTGACTTCATGTTTCCAATTTTCCAATTAATTTATTATATTTTATTGTTTAGTAATAATTACAAATGAATCTGCTTTGACATCAAGACATCACATTACAAATTAAAGACATTATTCTTAGTTCTCAACAGAACTGTTTACAGAGTCTAATTCCAGTTTTGACTTCAGTTGGAGAAACAGTTGTTAATGAGAGGAACAGAGCCGACCTGGAAGCATTGCAGGGGATCCCTTGACAAAAAGCCAATGGGATTTTTCCATTGGATTTTCCAATCTTGAAGAAAATAAGATCTTTGGCAAAAATGTAGTTCAGCAGGACAATCTCGGTATTATGACCACTATAGGATTGTTAAAGTGTAAATGTCATGCCCAAAGTGAAAAGCTAGCATTATAAACAAACTAACTCAAGGTCACAAGGCCGACTTGTGTTCGGTGTGATGATGACGTTTAGTCATTTCATTTCATCCTTTTTTTGCAACTGCCATTTTAGTGATACAAAGAAGCTTCGAACATTCATGAGTGTGGTTGAGCAAAACGTGAACATCTCATAATCTTCTGTTAACCGCCCCTGCAAACCTCCATTAACCCCCCTCTTAGCGAGGCTCCCTCCTCCCAGCCTCCCAGCCTCCCACCAGACAGGAAAGCAGCTCCAAATCCCCTCCAACAATAATGAGCCTTGCACTGGAGGATCACCCACATTATCCTCGCTAAGGTTGTTAGCGCTCCAAAACAAGTGACTGCCTTCAAACCTCATCCACCACCACCTACCGCTGACTAACCATTACTAAAGTATGTTGGAATATTAAGACCTTTCCTTTATGAAATGTCTTTATAAGTTACCTATTTGTGCACATTCGTTGAAACTAATTTTGACTGCAATGTATAGCTCTACGGAAGGCTCTGCTGTCTGCTGTCTGCTGTGAACAGAATAAAAGAGTCCTCTCATTCCCAATTACAGAAGCAAACTACATTCTAGGAACCTTCTTGAGAAATGACAGTTGAAAAGAAATTAAGTGTTTTCAGATACCCAATTCAGACTGAAAAGTTTGTGTTTATTTGAACAAGGTGAGGAGTAAGTAGGTTGGGGTCAAAATCAAGACGTTGTAATTGTTGTCGCTGCAGACCTTAATGCTTCAAATGTTGAGAGGCACGCAGCCGGTCTGAAGCTATTCCGTGATTCAAAAAGTCAGACTGATCCTGGAAACATGCGTGGGGTTTAATCAGCATGAAAAACAATCAAATGTTTAGTAATTACGAAGCATGGCTGCTTTAAGATCGGATTTCCAGCAGTTAAGAGTCGTACAGCAGCGATGTAAAGACAGACTGAAATACAATGGGACCACAGCAGGGTCGTAACGGACACTTCAAGGCATAAAGTCAACTGAACTCAAACTCAGAGGATCACATCAAAATGACCAAACACACAGAGACTTCTGGTCTGAGGTCCTGACTGATCCCCACCATTTAATGATCCCTGATGACGTCGGCTTTTACCACTAATTTACAAGGGTTAAGTCTCAGGGCCGTCCTGTGAGTGTGAGTGTTTTAATGGGCCGGTAGCTCTGGGAGACACGAGCAGTAATCCACTCTGAATACTGAGGAGGAGCCCCCCCCCTTCCTCTTTCCACCCAGACTCTGTGCTTTCTGAGTAACAAGCCTGTTTATTCTGTGTACGTACTTAAAGACATCTTGAGCTTGTTTCTGTGTTAGGGACTCAGGGGCGTTGTGGGATGTTAGGGAGGGAATCAGCAAAACAGTGATGTAATAATAAGAGGGCACTGGACCACAAGGGGATAACAGGTGTGTTTTAGGCAACCCGATATCACGGCAAGACGTGAACATGTGACGATTTACCATGCTGGGAGACGTGAAGATGTCACGATTTCGTCCCTTCAAACGTGACAGTTACACGGTATTGTTAACCCATGTTAACCATTGGAGAAATAACCGGAAATGCCAAGCAAATGCTACCCCGACGGTCGGTTGGTATTGTCAATATTAATATAATAATGATTTATTTTTTAATATTCACACTCGATTACGCCAATTTTCTTATTGCCCCAGCTGGTCGACACCTCTTTTAGCAGAAACAAAGGCTAAATTAATGTATTAAATCGATGTTAATCCATGCATGTGGATGTGGAATTGACGGACGTGACGCTGTGCGATTGAGTTGCCAGGCAACAGCTTCGGTTCATGTTGATTTACAAACTCTTCAAATATAACCGTAGTTATATTTAAAAACATGTTAGAAGGCCTCACGAAATACTTTAATGCAAATTAAATGTAAATGTGAAGGAATGTGTGTCTAACAAAATACATCGGTGATAAATGAAACCGGAAACTGACGTAGGCAAGATCCTCAGCTCGATGATTGGATGGTTTAGCCGCAATGCATGCTGGGATTTGGGGTTTATGTGATGTGAAATCTGAAAATGTTTTTTAAAAGCAAAATAAAACTTTATTCCGAGTGTGCTTGCTTTTCTCTTTGAAAGTCATCACATAACAGCATTGTAATACATGGTTCGGCTGCATTAAGTATTACATATCTGCCGTAGTTCTCTATTTATAGAGCCCTGATGAGAAGACTTCTGGACAAACATGAAGAACCGCCGCCAAAACTGAAAACGTGACGTGGATCATAAATATATCAGCAATTAAACAACATCTTACATTTCTTTTCACACAACACGTCTCCTTGCAGTATCAACACTAATTCGGCTGACTTTTATATTTGATCCAATAGGTAGATAGGCTGTATTTACACCATAACGGTGCACAGCTGATAGAAAGGGACACCTGGTGGTTAAAGCACGTTATTGAATTTTATTATTTTATTATTAGATATTAATAGGATCCCTATAAAGTATATTCATTACTCGTTATTCTCTACTAATAGTTCATTAAAGACTGTGTTGTCACAACAGACTGTATATAATGACTAGTTTCCACACCTCTTTCAAGATTTTCTAAGCTAAGGTTTATTGACATATTATACACAACTACGGTGTAGTTATGCAATGAATGAAAAACTTGGGTCGCAGGTTCCTCAACAGTGCATTACAAGACATCTATCAATATTGTGTGTATACTTCCACCATTAAACTGTCATTCTGCACATTTCTTACTATCTACATACATGTTATAAGAGTATAATACAGTATAATATCAGTTTAATAATAAAAAAATAATAAACAGCTTTTTTCTTATTCAAAAGAAGACCTTAACCTAAAGTACTCTTTAATGTTTGAAGTAAGCCTTATTAGTTTGTCTGTTTTGCACATCCTCCTATTAATATCTAATAATAAATAATACAATTCAATAACGTGCTTTAACCACCAGGAGTGGAGTGCACCAGCTGGGCATAAGCTGGGCGTAACTCTACATCCGACGTAGAACCGAAGGTTAAGACCAAACTAAAGTTATGACTCGTGCACCACTTAGACTTAAGCCCTGTATGCGTTGCGCCCGGGTGTAACTTTTACGCCTAGTATGGAGCAGGCGTAAATCGGAAAGACAGACTAGTATCCATAGTAACGTAAAACAGGCAAGAAGGAAATTAACGATGGCAGGGCGTCTTGTTTACATGTTTAACAATGAAAGGGCATTAAGAAGAGAAAGAGTCGTCTGTGATCGAACAAACCCACTGGACATCTATTCAGACAGTGAACTGATAGAGAGGTTTCGTTTCGGCAGACAAGCCCTTTTTGATTTAATCGAGGAGATCTCCCCTCAACTCCAGCACGGATCATATTGAAACGCTGCGCTCTCCCCAAACTTGCAGGTGCTGATTGCGCTCAGATTCTACGCGAACGGGGCCTTTCAAAAATACTGTGGGAGACATGATTAATGTTCATCGCACAACTGCATGTCGGGCTATAAGACAAGTTTCATTGGCCCTCCACCACCGATTTCTTTCTCCGTCAGTTCCCGCTGTAGCTCTGACAAATCCCTTTCTCTTTCGGGGTGTGGCCATTTGGGATTCCCCTTGAGTCATCGCTGACGCTGTGGGTGTGGGAATTCCCTCTTCTCTGCGGTCCTCTGAGTCTGTAAAATGGCGTTGCTTGGCAACAATTACTGTTTTGCGTGTATTCACGTGGACGCGCATCTTAAGACCAGGCGCAGCTACGCCCGAGACTAGTCAGGCTTGGTGCACTCGGTGTAAATTCGAATCACTATGTCGGACGTAGCTAAGCCCGACGTTAGAGTTAAGCCCTACTTTTTTACGCCCATCTGGTGCACTCCACTCCTGGTGTCCCTTTCTATCAGCTGTGCACCGTTATGGTGTGAATACAGCCTATCTACCAATTGGATCAAATATAAAAGTCAGCCGAATTAGTGTTGATACTGCAACGAGACATATTGTGTGAAAAGAAATGTAAGATGTTGTTTAATTGCTTATATATTTATGATCCACGTCACGTTTTCAGTTTTGGCGGCAGTTCTTCCTGCTTGTCTAGAAGTCTTCTCAGCAGGGCTCTATACATAGAGAACTACGGCAGATATGTAATACTTAATGCAGCCGAACCATGTATTACAATGCTTTTATGTGATGACTTTCAAAGAGAAAAGCAAGAACACTCGGAATAAAGTTTTATTTTGTTTTTAAAAAACGTTTTCAGATTTCACATCACATAAACCCCAAATCCCAGCATGCATTGCGGCTAAACCATCCAATCATCATGCTGAGGATCTTGCCTACGTCAGTTTCCGGTTTCGTTTATCACCGATGTATTTTGTTAGACACACATTCCTTCACATTTACATTTCAATTTGCATTAAAGTATTTCGTGAGGCCTTCCAACATGTTTTTAAATATAACTACGGTTGTAGTTGAAGAGTTTGTAAATTAACATGAACTGAAGCTGTTGCCTGGCAACTCAATCGCACAACGTCACGTCCGTTAATTCCACATCCACACCAGATCTACATGCATGGATTAACATCGATTTACTACATTAATGTAGCCTTTGTTTCTGCTAAAAGAGGTGTCGACCAGCTGGGGCAACAAGAAAATTGGAGTAATCGAGTGTGAATATTAAAAAATAAATCATTATTATATTAATATTCACAATAACAACCGACCGTCGGGGTAGCATTTGCTTGGCATTTCCGGTTATTTCTCCAATGGTTAACATGGGTTAACAATACCGTGTAACTGTCACGTTTGAAGGGACGCAATCGTGACATCTTCACGTCTCCCAGCATGGTAAATCGTCACATGTTCACGTCTTGCCGTGATATCGGGTTGGTTTTAGGACCTGAATCGTTCCCATTGCTTTGAATGCATCTTGACCCTGTAATCCATACCACATATTTATTTCTGAAAGATTCTTAACAATATTGACAGTTATCCAAGTTTTGTGAAGGCTTTGCTGCTTATGTTCAATTACATGAATGTTATATTTCCATTTAACCTTCAGCTGAGCATCCTTACACTGAGGGCGCTCTTATGTTTTCCTTTCCTTGATTTGAGTTACATCTCAGCTAAGAGGGCTTGTTGAATTAAAAACCTCTTTATTCTTTCCATAACCCCTAACTTGTGTCTTCTTGTACTCTATCTCCACGAGTTAAAACATGATAAAACTACTTGTTGGTGTAGCAGGCCGCTTCTGACAAACATCTGTGAGGCTGATAACCACTGATAACATCCATTAAATCCAAGATTGGAAACGTGTGGTCGAGTTCTGGTGAGCAGTGACACGTCCTGTAATAAAATAATTAATCATGGTTTAGTATTCCACACACACTTTTACAAAGTTATTTTGCAGCACTATAGCTCCATTCTGAAAACTTGAATACACTCAAGGAGGTTACAAGTCAGTTGTGTATTTTGTCCTGTTAACAACAAAGTACTTCTTACTGTTGGTGGTAACAGGCGTTTCCGCCTCACAGGCCCCCAGGGCCCCCCATGTTGTACAGATGCTGGTGCAGATGGGACCCTCGTACCTGTCTGCATAGCTAATGGCAGCATACACCCCCATTCTCCTTCCCCTCCTGATCTTATAAACCATAAATATGTAATTTGTTCAGCTGTCTCCATTAAATATGCATATGAGAAGCAGGCGTTTGTTATTGTGTTTTTGTGGGTCATTAGCGGCGCACTGCGTTGATTAGGGGCTCGGCACTGAGCAAGAAACAACAGGAGGAACAGGGAAGGCTAACAGATCAGCTGACATGATCAGGGGGGGGGCAGTGGGAGGGAGGGACAGTCGAAACGCACAACAAACTGAAAGAGACGAGATCTCCAATCAGGACGATGAGATGACCCTGATGTCCTCCACTGAGCCACAGAGGCTCGGCCAATGAAAGGCCTCGCTGTCAGGAAGGCCTTTGCTACACCTCACTTTTTCACTGCTCATGGTGGTGCAACCAGCTGACGGAATCATGTCCGTTCACATGTGAACATATATGTAATGAGTAAACATGTATGAGGAAGAGGAGTTTGGTGAAA
>CM070484.1:807500-835033 GCA_036324585.1 Champsocephalus esox
GAGGTGTAGGGAGGACAGTGTGCTAAGGCTCTCTGAGGTGTAGGGAGGACAGTGTGCTAAGGCTCTCTGAGGCGTAGGGAGGACAGTGTGCTAAGGCTCTCTGAGGTGTAGGGAGGACAGTGTCCTAAGGCTCTCTGCGGTATAGGGAGGACAGTGTGCTAAGGCTCTCTGAGGTGTAGGGAGGACAGTGTGCTAAGGCTCTCTGAGGTGTAGGGAGGACAGTGTCCTAAGGCTCTCTGAGGTGTAGGGAGGACAGTGTGCTAAGGCTCTCTGAGGTGATGGACAGTGTGCTAAGGCTCTCTGAGGTGTAGGGACGACAGTGTGCTAAGGCTCTCTGAGGTGTAGGGTGGACAGTGTGCTAAGGCTCTATGAGGTGTAGGGGGGACAGTGTGCTAAGGCTCTCTGAGGTGATGGACAGTGTGCTAAGGCTCTCTGAGGTCTAGGGAGGACAGTGTGCTAAGGCTCTCTGAGGTGATGGACAGTGTGCGAAGGCTCTCTGAGGTGTAGGGAGGACAGTGTCCTAAGGCTCTCTGAGGTGTAGGGAGGACAGTGTGCTAAGGCTCTCTGAGGTGTAGGGAGGACAGTGTGCTAAGGCTCTCTGAGGTGATGGACAGCGTGCTAAGGCTCTCTGAGGTGATGGACAGTGTGCTAAGGCTCTCTGAGGTGTAGGGAGGACAGTGTGCTAAGGCTCTCTGAGGTGATGGACAGCGTGCTAAGGCTCTCTGAGGTGATGGACAGTGTGCTAAGGCTCTCTGAGGTGTAGGGTGGACAGTGTGCTAAGGCTCTCTGAGGTGATGGACAGTGTGCTAAGGCTCTCTGAGGCGTAGGGAGGACAGTGTCCTAAGGCTCTCTGAGGTGATGGACAGTGTGCTAAGGCTCTCTGAGGTGTAGGGAGGACAGTGTGCTAAGGCTCTCTGAGGTGTAGGGAGGACAGTGTGCTAAGGCTCTGTGAGGTGTAGGGAGGACAGTGTGCTCAGGCTCTCTGAGGCGTAGGGAGGACAGTGTGCTAAGGCTCTCTGAGGTGATGGACAGTGTGCTAAGGCTCTCTGAGGTGTAGGGAGGACAGTGTGCTAAGGCTCTCTGAGGTGTAGGGAGGACAGTGTGCTAAGGCTCTGTGAGGTGTAGGGAGGACAGTGTGCTCAGGCTCTCTGAGGCGTAGGGAGGACAGTGTGCTAAGGCTCTCTGAGGTGATGGACAGTGTGCTAAGGCTCTCTGAGGTGTAGGGAGGACAGTGTGCTAAGGCTCTGTAGGGAGGACAGTGTGCTAAGGCTCTCTGAGGTGATGGACAGTGTGCTAAGGCTCTCTGAGGTGTAGGAAGGACAGTGTGCTAAGGCTCTCTGAGGTGATGGACAGTGTCCTAAGGCTCTCTGAGGTGTATGGAGGACAGCGTGCTAAGGCTCTCTGAGGTGTAGGGAGGACAGTGTGCTAAGGCTCTCTGAGGTGATGGACAGTGTGCTAAGGCTCTCTGAGGTGATGGACAGTGTGCTAAGGCTCTCTGAGGTGATGGACAGTGTGCTAAGGCTCTCTGAGGTGTAGGGAGGACAGTGTGCTAAGGCTCTCTGAGGTGATGGACAGTGTGCTAAGGCTCTCTGAGGTGTAGGGACGACAGTGTGCTAAGGCTCTCTGAGGTGTAGGGTGGACAGTGTGCTAAGGCTCTATGAGGTGTAGGGGGGACAGTGTGCTAAGGCTCTCTGAGGTGATGGACAGTGTGCTAAGGCTCTCTGAGGTCTAGGGAGGACAGTGTGCTAAGGCTCTCTGAGGTGATGGACAGTGTGCGAAGGCTCTCTGAGGTGTTGGGAGGACAGTGTCCTAAGGCTCTCTGAGGTGTAGGGAGGACAGTGTGCTAAGGCTCTCTGAGGTGTAGGGAGGACAGTGTGCTAAGGCTCTCTGAGGTGATGGACAGCGTGCTAAGGCTCTCTGAGGTGATGGACAGTGTGCTAAGGCTCTCTGAGGTGTAGGGAGGACAGTGTGCTAAGGCTCTCTGAGGTGTAGGGTGGACAGTGTGCTAAGGCTCTCTGAGGTGATGGACAGTGTGCTAAGGCTCTCTGAGGCGTAGGGAGGACAGTGTCCTAAGGCTCTCTGAGGTGATGGACAGTGTACTAAGGCTCTCTGAGGTGTAGGGAGGACAGTGTGCTAAGGCTCTGTGAGGTGTAGGGAGGACAGTGTGCTCAGGCTCTCTGAGGCGTAGGGAGGACAGTGTGCTAAGGCTCTCTGAGGTGATGGACAGTGTGCTAAGGCTCTCTGAGGTGTAGGGAGGACAGTGTGCTAAGGCTCTCTGAGGTGTAGGGAGGACAGTGTGCTAAGGCTCTCTGAGGTGATGGACAGTGTGCTAAGGCTCTCTGAGGTGTAGGGAGGACAGCGTGCTAAGGCTCTCTGAGGTGTAGGGAGGACAGTGTGCTAAGGCTCTCTGAGGTGTAGGGAGGACAGTGTGCTAAGGCTCTCTGATGTGTAGGGAGGACAGTGTGCTAAGGCTCTCTGATGTGTAGGAAGGACAGTGTGCTAAGGCTCTCTGAGGTGTAGGGGGGACAGTGTGCTAAGGCTCTCTGAGGTGTAGGGAGGACAGTGTGCTAAGGCTCTCTGAAGTGTAGGGGGGACAGTGTGCTAAGGCTCTCTGAGGTGATGGACAGTGTGCTAAGGCTCTCTGAGGTGTAGGGAGGACAGTGTGCTAAGGCTCTCTGAGGTGTATGGGAGGACAGTGTGCTAAGGCTCTCTGAGGTGTAGGGAGGACAGTGTGCTAAGGCTCTCTGAGGTGTAGGGAGGACAGTGTGCTAAGGCTCTCTGAGGTGATGGACAGCGTGCTAAGGCTCTCTGAGGTGATGGACAGTGTGCTAAGGCTCTCTGAGGTGTAGGGAGGACAGTGTGCTAAGGCTCTCTGAGGTGTAGGGAGGACAGTGTGCTAAGGCTCTCTGAGGTGTAGGGAGGACAGTGTGCTAAGGCTCTCTGAGGTGATGGACAGTGTGCTAAGGCTCTCTGAGGTGTAGGGAGGACAGTGTGCTAAGGCTCTCTGAGGTGATGGACAGTGTGCTGAGGCTCTCTGAGGTGTAGGGAGGACAGCGTGCTAAGGCTCTCTGAGGTGTAGGGAGGACAGTGTCCTAAGGCTCTCTGAGGTGTAGGGAGGACAGTGTGCTAAGGCTCTCTGAGGTGATGGACAGTGTGCTAAGGCTCTCTGAGGTGTAGGGAGGACAGTGTCCTAAGGCTCTCTGAGGTGTAGGGAGGACAGCGTGCTAAGTCTCTCTGAGGTGTAGGGAGGACAGTGTCCTAAGGCTCTCTGAGGTGTAGGGAGGACAGTGTGCTCAGGCTCTCTGAGGTGATGGACAGTGTGCTAAGGCTCGCTGAGGTGTAGGGAGGACAGTGTGCTAAGGCTCTCTGAGGTGTAGGGAGGACAGTGTGCTAAGGCTCTCTGAGGTGTAGGGAGGACAGTGTGCTAAGGCTCTCTGAGGTGATGGACAGTGTGCTAAGGCTCTCTGAGGTGTAGGGAGGACAGTGTGCTAAGGCTCTCTGAGGTGTAGGGAGGACAGTGTGCTAAGGCTCTCTGAGGTGATGGACAGTGTGCTAAGGCTCTCTGAGGTGTAGGAAGGACAGTGTGCTAAGGGCTCTCAAAGGTGAAGGACAGTGTGCTAAGGCTCTCTGAGGTGTATGGGAGGACAGCGTGCTAAGGCTCTCTGAGGTGTAGGGAGGACAGTGTGCTAAGGCTCTCTGAGGTGATGGACAGTGTGCTAAGGCTCTCTGAGGTGATGGACAGTGTGCTAAGGCTCTCTGAGGTGTAGGGAGGACAGTGTGCTAAGGCTCTGTGAGGTGTAGGGAGGACAGTGTGCTAAGGCTCTCTGAGGTGATGGACAGTGTGCTAAGGCTCTCTGAGGTGATGGACAGTGTGCTAAGGCTCTCTGAGGTCTAGGGAGGACAGTGTGCTAAGGCTCTCTGAGGTGATGGACAGTGTGCGAAGGCTCTCTGAGGTGTTGGGAGGACAGTGTCCTAAGGCTCTCTGAGGTGTAGGGAGGACAGTGTGCTAAGGCTCTCTGAGGTGTAGGGAGGACAGTGTGCTAAGGCTCTCTGAGGTGATGGACAGTGTGCTAAGGCTCTCTGAGGTGTAGGGAGGACAGTGTGCTAAGGCTCTCTGAGGTGATGGACAGTGTGCTAAGGCTCTCTGAGGTGTAGGGAGGACAGCGTGCTAAGGCTCTCTGAGGTGTAGGGAGGACAGTGTCCTAAGGCTCTCTGAGGTGTAGGGAGGACAGTGTGCTAAGGCTCTCTGAGGTGATGGACAGTGTGCTAAGGCTCTCTGAGGTGTAGGGAGGACAGTGTCCTAAGGCTCTCTGAGGTGTAGGGAGGACAGCGTGCTAAGGCTCTCTGAGGTGTAGGGAGGACAGTGTCCTAAGGCTCTCTGAGGTGTAGGGAGGACAGTGTGCTAAGGCTCTCTGAGGTGATGGACAGTGTGCTAAGGCTCTCTGAGGTGTAGGGAGGACAGTGTGCTAAGGCTCTCTGAGGTGTAGGGAGGACAGTGTGCTAAGGCTCTCTGAGGTGTAGGGAGGACAGTGTCCTAAGGCTCTCTGAGGTGTAGGGAGGACAGTGTGCTAAGGCTCTCTGAGGTGTAGGGAGGACAGTGTGCTAAGGCTCTCTGATGTGTAGGATGGACAGTGTGCTAAGGCTCTCTGAGGTGTAGGGGGGACAGTGTGCTAAGGCTCTCTGAGGTGTAGGGAGGACAGTGTGCTAAGGCTCTCTGAGGTGTAGGGAGGACAGTGTCCTAAGGCTCTCTGAGGTGTAGGGAGGACAGTGTGCTAAGGCTCTCTGAGGTGTAGGGAGGACAGTGTGCTAAGGCTCTCTGAGGTGATGGACAGCGTGCTAAGGCTCTCTGAGGTGATGGACAGTGTGCTAAGGCTCTCTGAGGTGTAGGGAGGACAGTGTGCTAAGGCTCTCTGAGGTGTAGGGGGGACAGTGTGCTAAGGCTCTCTGAGGTGATGGACAGTGTGCTAAGGCTCTCTGAGGTGTAGGGAGGACAGTGTCCTAAGGCTCTCTGAGGTGATGGACAGTGTGCTAAGGCTCTCTGAGGTGTAGGGAGGACAGTGTGCTAAGGCTCTCTGAGGTGATGGACAGCGTGCTAAGGCTCTCTGAGGTGATGGACAGTGTGCTAAGGCTCTCTGAGGTGTAGAGAGGACAGTGTGCTAAGGCTCTCTGAGGTGTAGGGAGGACAGTGTGCTAAGGCTCTCTGAGGCGTAGGGAGGACAGTGTCCTAAGGCTCTCTGAGGTGTAGGGAGGACAGTGTGCTAAGGCTCTCTGAGGTGATGGACAGTGTGCTAAGGCTCTCTGAGGTGTAGGGAGGACAGTGTGCTAAGGCTCTCTGAGGTGTAGGGAGGACAGTGTCCTAAGGCTCTCTGAGGTGTAGGGAGGACAGTGTGCTAAGGCTCTCTGAGGTGTAGGGAGGACAGTGTCCTAAGGCTCTCTGAGGTGTAGGGAGGACAGTGTGCTAAGGCTCTCTGAGGTGTAGGGAGGACAGTGTGCTAAGGCTCTCTGAGGTGTAGGGTGGACAGTGTGCTAAGGCTCTCTGAGGTGTAGGGGGGACAGTGTGCTAAGGCTCTCTGAGGTGATGGACAGTGTGCTAAGGCTCTCTGAGGCGTAGGGAGGACAGTGTCCTAAGGCTCTCTGAGGTGATGGACAGTGTGCTAAGGCTCTCTGATGTGTAGGGAGGACAGTGTCCTAAGGCTCTCTGAGGTGTAGGGAGGACAGTGTGCTAAGGCTCTGTGAGGTGTAGGGAGGACAGTGTGCTAAGGCTCTCTGAGGTGTAGGGAGGACAGTGTGCTAAGGCTCTCTGAGGTGTAGGGAGGACAGTGTGCTAAGGCTCTCTGAGGTGTAGGGAGGACAGTGTGCTAAGGCTCTCTGATGTGTAGGATGGACAGTGTGCTTAGGCTCTCTGAGGTGTAGGGGGGACAGTGTGCTAAGGCTCTCTGAGGTGTAGGGAGGACAGTGTGCTAAGGCTCTCTGAGGCGTAGGATGGACAGTGTGCTAAGGCTCTCTGAGGTGTAGGGAGGACAGTGTGCTAAGGCTCTCTGAGGTGTAGGGAGGACAGTGTCCTAAGGCTCTCTGAGGTGTAGGGAGGACAGTGTGCTAAGGCTCTCTGATGTGTAGGGAGGACAGTGTGCTAAGGCTCTCTGATGTGTAGGGAGGACAGTGTGCTAAGGCTCTCTGAGGTGATGGACAGTGTGCTAAGGCTCTCTGAGGTGTAGGGAGGACAGTGTGCTAAGGCTCTCTGATGTGTAGGGAGGACAGTGTCCTAAGGCTCTCTGAGGTGTAGGGAGGACAGTGTGCTAAGGCTCTGTGAGGTGTAGGGAGGACAGTGTGCTAAGGCTCTCTGAGGTGTAGGGAGGACAGTGTGCTAAGGCTCTCTGAGGTGTAGGGAGGACAGTGTGCTAAGGCTCTCTGAGGTGTAGGGAGGACAGTGTGCTAAGGCTCTCTGATGTGTAGGATGGACAGTGTGCTAAGGCTCTCTGAGGTGTAGGGAGGACAGTGTGCTAAGGCTCTCTGAGGTGTAGGGAGGACAGTGTCCTAAGGCTCTCTGAGGTGTAGGGAGGACAGTGTGCTAAGGCTCTCTGAGGTGTAGGGAGGACAGTGTGCTAAGGCTCTCTGAGGTGATGGACAGCGTGCTAAGGCTCTCTGAGGTGATGGACAGTGTGCTAAGGCTCTCTGAGGTGTAGGGAGGACAGTGTGCTAAGGCTCTCTGAGGTGTAGGGTGGACAGTGTGCTAAGGCTCTCTGAGGTGTAGGGGGGACAGTGTGCTAAGGCTCTCTGAGGTGATGGACAGTGTGCTAAGGCTCTCTGAGGCGTAGGGAGGACAGTGTCCTAAGGCTCTCTGAGGTGATGGACAGTGTGCTAAGGCTCTCTGAGGTGTAGGGAGGACAGTGTGCTAAGGCTCTCTGAGGTGATGGACAGCGTGCTAAGGCTCTCTGAGGTGATGGACAGTGTGCTAAGGCTCTCTGAGGTGTAGGGAGGACAGTGTGCTAAGGCTCTCTGAGGTGTAGGGAGGACAGTGTGCTAAGGCTCTCTGAGGTGATGGACAGTGTGCTAAGGCTCTCTGAGGTGTAGGGAGGACAGTGTGCTAAGGCTCTCTGAGGTGATGGACAGTGTGCTAAGGCTCTCTGAGGTGTAGGGAGGACAGTGTCCTAAGGCTCTCTGAGGTGTAGGGAGGACAGTGTGCTAAGGCTCTCTGAGGTGTAGGGAGGACAGTGTGCTAAGGCTCTCTGAGGTGTAGGGGGGACAGTGTGCTAAGGCTCTCTGAGGTGATGGACAGTGTGCTAAGGCTCTCTGAGGCGTAGGGAGGACAGTGTCCTAAGGCTCTCTGAGGTGATGGACAGTGTGCTAAGGCTCTCTGAGGTGTAGGGAGGACAGTGTGCTAAGGCTCTATGAGGCGTAAGATGGACAGTGTGCTAAGGCTCTCTGAGGTGTAGGGAGGACAGTGTGCTAAGGCTCTCTGAGGTGTAGGGAGGACAGTGTCCTAAGGCTCTCTGAGGTGTAGGGAGGACAGTGTGCTAAGGCTCTCTGATGTGTAGGGAGGACAGTGTGCTAAGGCTCTCTGATGTGTAGGGAGGACAGTGTGCTAAGGCTCTCTGAGGTGATGGACAGTGTGCTAAGGCTCTCTGAGGTGTAGGGAGGACAGTGTGCTAAGGCTCTCTGATGTGTAGGGAGGACAGTGTCCTAAGGCTCTCTGAGGTGTAGGGAGGACAGTGTGCTAAGGCTCTGTGAGGTGTAGGGAGGACAGTGTGCTAAGGCTCTCTGAGGTGTAGGGAGGACAGTGTGCTAAGGCTCTCTGAGGTGTAGGGAGGACAGTGTGCTAAGGCTCTCTGAGGTGTAGGGAGGACAGTGTGCTAAGGCTCTCTGATGTGTAGGATGGACAGTGTGCTAAGGCTCTCTGAGGTGTAGGGGGGACAGTGTGCTAAGGCTCTCTGAGGTGTAGGGAGGACAGTGTGCTAAGGCTCTCTGAGGTGTAGGGGGGACAGTGTGCTAAGGCTCTCTGAGGTGATGGACAGTGTGCTAAGGCTCTCTGAGGTGTAGGGAGGACAGTGTGCTAAGGCTCTCTGAGGTGTAGGGAGGACAGTGTGCTAAGGCTCTCTGAGGTGTAGGGAGGACAGCGTGCTAAGGCTCTCTGAGGTGTAGGGAGGACAGTGTGCTAAGGCTCTCTGAGGTGTAGGGACGACAGTGTCCTAAGGCTCTCTGGGGTGTAGAGAGGACAGTGTGCTAAGGCTCTCTGAGGTGTAGGGAGGACAGTGTGCTAAGGCTCTCTGAGGTGATGGACAGTGTGCTAAGGCTCTCTGAGGTGTAGGGAGGACAGTGTGCTAAGGCTCTCTGAGGTGATGGACAGTGTGCTAAGGCTCTCTGAGGTGTAGGGAGGACAGTGTGCTAAGGTTCTCTGAGGTGTAGGGAGGACAGTGTGCTAAGGCTCTCTGAGGTGTAGGGAGGACAGTGTGCTAAGGCTCTCTGAGGTTTAGGGAGGACAGTGTGCTAAGGCTCACTGAGGTGTAGGGAGGACAGTGTGCTAAGGCTCTCTGAGGTGATGGACAGTGTGCTAAGGCTCTCTGAGGTGTAGGGAGGACAGTTTGCTAAGGCTCTATGAGGCGTAGGATGGACAGTGTGCTAAGGCTCTCTGAGGTGTAGGGAGGACAGTGTGCTAAGGCTCTCTGAGGTGTAGGATGGACAGTGTGCTAAGGCTCTCTGAGGTGTATGGGGACAGTGTGCTAAGGCTCTCTGAGGTGATGGACAGTGTGCTAAGGCTCTATGAGGCGTAGGATGGACAGTGTGCTAAGGCTCTCTGAGGTGTAGGGAGGACAGTGTGCTAAGGCTCTCTGAGGTGTAGGGAGGACAGTGTGCTAAGGCTCTGTGAGGTGTAGGGAGGACAGTGTGCTAAGCTCTCTGAGGCGTAGGATGGACAGTGTGCTAAGGCTCTCTGAGGTGTAGGGAGGACAGTGTGCTAAGGCTCTCTGAGTCGTAGGGAGGACAGTGTCCTAAGGCTCTCTTTGGTGATGGACAGTGTGCTAAGGCTCTCTGAGGTGATGGACAGCGTGCTAAGGCTCTCTGAGGTGTAGGGAGGACAGTGTGCTAAGGCTCTCTGAGGTGTAGGGAGGACAGTGTACTAAGGCTCTCTGAGGTGTAGGGAGGACAGTGTGCTAAGGCTCTCTGAGGCGTAGGGAGGACAGTGTGCTAAGGCTCTCTGAGGTGTAGGGAGGACAGTGTGCTAAGGCTCTCTGAGGTGATGGACAGTGTGCTAAGGCTCTCTGAGGTGTAGGAAGGACAGTGTGCTAAGGCTCTCTGATGTGTAGGATGGACAGTGTGCTAAGGCTCTCTGAGGTGTAGGGGGGACAGTTTGCTAAGGCTCTCTGAGGTGATGGACAGTGTGCTAATGCTCTCTGAGGTGTAGGGAGGACAGTGTGCTAAGGCTCTCTGAGGTGTAGGGAGGACAGTGTGCTAAGGCTCTCTGAGGTGTAGGGAGGACGGTGTGCTAAGGCTCTGTGAGGTGTAGGGAGGACAGTGTGCTAAGGCTCTCTGAGGTGATGGACAGTGTGCTAAGGCTCTCTGAGGTGTAGGGAGGACAGTGTGCTAAGGCTCTCTGAGGTGTAGGGAGGACAGTGTGCTAAGGCTCTCTGAGGTGTAGGGAGGACAGTGTCCTAAGGCTCTCTGAGGTGATGGACAGTGTGCTAAGGCTCTCTGAGGTGTAGGGAGGACAGTGTGCTAAGGCTCTCTGAGGTGATGGACAGCGTGCTAAGGCTCTCTGAGGTGATGGACAGTGTGCTAAGGCTCTCTGAGGTGTAGGGAGGACAGTGTGCTAAGGCTCTCTGAGGTGTAGGGAGGACAGTGTGCTAAGGCTCTCTGAGGTGATGGACAGTGTGCTAAGGCTCTCTGAGGTGTAGGGAGGACAGTGTGCTAAGGCTCTCTGAGGTGATGGACAGTGTGCTAAGGCTCTCTGAGGTGTAGGGAGGACAGCGTGCTAAGGCTCTCTGAGGTGTAGGGAGGACAGTGTGCTAAGGCTCTCTGAGGTGTAGGGAGGACAGTGTGCTAAGGCTCTCTGAGGTGTAGGGAGGACAGTGTCCTAAGGCTCTCTGAGGTGTAGGGAGGACAGTGTGCTAAGGCTCTCTGAGGTGTAGGGAGGACAGTGTGCTAAGGCTCTCTGAGGCTAGGGAGGACAGTGTGCTAAGGCTCTCTGAGGTGATGGACAGTGTGCTAAGGCTCTCTGAGGTGTAGGGAGGACAGTGTGCTAAGGCTCTATGAGGCGTAGGATGGACAGTGTGCTAAGGCTCTCTGAGGTGTAGGGAGGACAGTGTGCTAAGGCTCTCTGAGGTGTAGGGAGGACAGTGTCCTAAGGCTCTCTGAGGTGTAGGGAGGACAGTGTGCTAAGGCTCTCTGAGGCGTAGGGAGGACAGTGTGCTAAGGCTCTCTGAGGTGTAGGGAGGACAGTGTGCTAAGGCTCTCTGAGGTGATGGACAGTGTGCTAAGGCTCTCTGAGGTGTAGGGAGGACAGTGTGCTAAGGCTATCTGAGGTGATGGACAGTGTGCTAAGGCTCTCTGAGGTGTAGGGAGGACAGCATGCTAAGGCTCTCTGAGGTGTAGGGAGGACAGTGTCCTAAGGTTCTCTGAGGTGTAGGGAGGACAGTGTGCTAAGGCTCTCTGAGGTGTAGAGAGGACAGTGTCCTAAGGCTCTCTGAGGTGTAGGGAGGACAGTGTGCTAAGGCTCTCTGAGGTGTAGGGAGGACAGTGTGCTAAGGCTCTCTGAGGTGTAGGGTAGGACAGTGTGCTAAGGCTCTCTGAGGTGATGGACAGTGTGCTAAGGCTCTCTGAGGTGTAGGGAGGACAGTGTGCTAAGGCTCTCTGAGGTGATGGACAGTGTGCTAAGGCTCTCTGAGGTGTAGGGAGGACAGTGTGCTAAGGCTCACTGAGGTGTAGGGAGGACAGTGTGCTAAGGCTCTGTGAGGTGTAGGGAGGACAGTGTGCTTAGGCTCTCTGAGGTGATGGACAGTGTGCTAAGGCTCTCTGAGGTGTAGGGAGGACAGTGTGCTAAGGCTCTCTGATGTGTAGGGAGGACAGTGTGCTAAGGCTCTCTGATGTGTAGGGAGGACAGTGTGCTAAGGCTCTCTGATGTGTAGGGAGGACAGTGTCCTAAGGCTCTCTGAGGTGTAGGGAGGACAGTGTGCTAAGGCTCTCTGATGTGTAGGGAGGACAGTGTGCTAAGGCTCTCTGATGTGTAGGGAGGACAGTGTGCTAAGGCTCTCTGATGTGTAGGGAGGACAGTGTCCTAAGGCTCTCTGGGGTGTAGGGAGGACAGTGTGCTAAGGCTCTGTGAGGTGTAGGGAGGACAGTGTGCTAAGGCTCTCTGAGGTGTAGGGAGGACAGTGTGCTAAGGCTCTCTGAGGTGTAGGGAGGACAGTGTCCTAAGGCTCTCTGAGGTGTAGGGAGGACAGTGTGCTAAGGCTCTCTGAGGTGATGGACAGTGTGCTAAGGCTCTCTGAGGTGTAGGGAGGACAGTGTGCTAAGGCTCTCTGAGGTGTAGGGAGGACAGTGTGCTAAGGCTCTCTGAGGTGTAGGGAGGACAGTGTCCTAAGGCTCTCTGAGGTGTAGGGAGGACAGTGTGCTAAGGCTCTCTGAGGTGTAGGGAGGACAGTGTGCTAAGGCTCTCTGAGGTGTAGGGAGGACAGTGTGCTAAGGCTCTCTGAGGTGTAGGGGGGACAGTGTGCTAAGGCTCTCTGAGGTGATGGACAGTGTGCTAAGGCTCTCTGAGGTGTAGGGAGGACAGTGTGCTAATGCTCTCTGAGGTGTAGGGAGGACAGTGTGCTAAGACTCTCTGAGGTGTAGGGAGGACAGTGTGCTAAGGCTCTTTGAGGTGTAGGGAGGACAGTGTGCTAAGGCTCTCTGAGGTGTAGGGAGGACAGTGTGCTAAGGCTCTCTGGGGTGTAGGGAGGACAGTGTGCTAAGGCTCTCTGAGGTGTAGGGAGGACAGTGTGCTAAGGCTCTGTGAGGTGTAGGGAGGACAGTGTGCTAAGGCTCTCTGAGGTGATGGACAGTGTGCTAAGGCTCTCTGAGGTGTAGGATGGACGGTGTGCTAAGGCTCTCTGAGGCGTAGGGAGGACAGTGTCCTAAGGCTCTCTGAGGTGATGGACAGTGTGCTAAGGCTCTCTGAGGTGTAGGGGGGACAGTGTGCTAAGGCTCTCTGAGGTGATGGACAGTGTGCTAAGGCTCTCTGAGGTGTAGGGAGGACAGTGTGCTAAGGCTCTCTGAGGTGTAGGGAGGACAGTGTGCTAAGGCTCTCTGAGGTGTAGGGAGGACAGTGTCCTAAGGCTCTCTGAGGTGTAGGGAGGACAGTGTGCTAAGGCTCTCTGAGGTGATGGACAGTGTGCTAAGGCTCTCTGAGGTGTATGGGAGGACAGTGTGCTAAGGCTCTCTGAGGTGTAGGGAGGACAGTGTGCTAAGGCTCTCTGAGGTGTAGGGAGGACAGTGTGCTAAGGCTCTCTGATGTGTAGGGAGGACAGTGTCCTAAGGCTCTCTGAGGTGTAGGGAGGACAGTGTGCTAAGGCTCTGTGAGGTGTAGGGAGGACAGTGTGCTAAGGCTCTCTGAGTGTAGGGAGGACAGTGTGCTAAGGCTCTCTGAGGTGTAGGGAGGACAGTGTGCTAAGGCTCTCTGAGGTGTAGGGAGGACAGTGTGCTAAGGCTCTCTGATGTGTAGGATGGACAGTGTGCTTAGGCTCTCTGAGGTGTAGGGGGGACAGTGTGCTAAGGCTCTCTGAGGTGTAGGGAGGACAGTGTGCTAAGGCTCTATGAGGCGTAGGATGGACAGTGTGCTAAGGCTCTCTGAGGTGTAGGGAGGACAGTGTGCAAAGGCTCTCTGAGGTGTAGGGAGGACAGTGTCCTAAGGCTCTCTGAGGTGTAGGGAGGACAGTGTGCTAAGGCTCTCTGATGTGTAGGGAGGACAGTGTGCTAAGGCTCTCTGATGTGTAGGGAGGACAGTGTGCTAAGGCTCTCTGAGGTGATGGACAGTGTGCTAAGGCTCTCTGAGGTGTAGGGAGGACAGTGTGCTAAGGCTCTCTGATGTGTAGGGAGGACAGTGTCCTAAGGCTCTCTGAGGTGTAGGGAGGACAGTGTGCTAAGGCTCTGTGAGGTGTAGGGAGGACAGTGTGCTAAGGCTCTCTGAGGTGTAGGGAGGACAGTGTGCTAAGGCTCTCTGAGGTGTAGGGAGGACAGTGTGCTAAGGCTCTCTGAGGTGTAGGGAGGACAGTGTGCTAAGGCTCTCTGATGTGTAGGATGGACAGTGTGCTAAGGCTCTCTGAGGTGTAGGGAGGACAGTGTGCTAAGGCTCTCTGAGGTGTAGGGAGGACAGTGTCCTAAGGCTCTCTGAGGTGTAGGGAGGACAGTGTGCTAAGGCTCTCTGAGGTGTAGGGAGGACAGTGTGCTAAGGCTCTCTGAGGTGATGGACAGCGTGCTAAGGCTCTCTGAGGTGATGGACAGTGTGCTAAGGCTCTCTGAGGTGTAGGGAGGACAGTGTGCTAAGGCTCTCTGAGGTGATGGACAGTGTGCTAAGGCTCTCTGAGGCGTAGGGAGGACAGTGTGCTAAGGCTCTCTGAGGTGTAGGGTGGACAGTGTGCTAAGGCTCTCTGAGGTGTAGGGGGGACAGTGTGCTAAGGCTCTCTGAGGTGATGGACAGTGTGCTAAGGCTCTCTGAGGCGTAGGGAGGACAGTGTCCTAAGGCTCTCTGAGGTGATGGACAGTGTGCTAAGGCTCTCTGAGGTGTAGGAAGGACAGTGTGCTAAGGCTCTCTGAGGTGATGGACAGCGTGCTAAGGCTCTCTGAGGTGATGGACAGTGTGCTAAGGCTCTCTGAGGTGTAGGGAGGACAGTGTGCTAAGGCTCTCTGAGGTGTAGGGAGGACAGTGTGCTAAGGCTCTCTGAGGTGATGGACAGTGTGCTAAGGCTCTCTGAGGTGTAGGGAGGACAGTGTGCTAAGGCTCTCTGAGGTGATGGACAGTGTGCTAAGGCTCTCTGAGGTGTAGGGAGGACAGTGTCCTAAGGCTCTCTGAGGTGTAGGGAGGACAGTGTGCTAAGGCTCTCTGAGGTGTAGGGAGGACAGTGTGCTAAGGCTCTCTGAGGTGTAGGGTGGACAGTGTGCTAAGGCTCTCTGAGGTGTAGGGGGGACAGTGTGCTAAGGCTCTCTGAGGTGATGGACAGTGTGCTAAGGCTCTCTGAGGCGTAGGGAGGACAGTGTCCTAAGGCTCTCTGAGGTGATGGACAGTGTGCTAAGGCTCTCTGAGGTGTAGGGAGGACAGTGTGCTAAGGCTCTATGAGGCGTAAGATGGACAGTGTGCTAAGGCTCTCTGAGGTGTAGGGAGGACAGTGTGCTAAGGCTCTCTGAGGTGTAGGGAGGACAGTGTCCTAAGGCTCTCTGAGGTGTAGGGAGGACAGTGTGCTAAGGCTCTCTGATGTGTAGGGAGGACAGTGTGCTAAGGCTCTCTGATGTGTAGGGAGGACAGTGTGCTAAGGCTCTCTGAGGTGATGGACAGTGTGCTAAGGCTCTCTGAGGTGTAGGGAGGACAGTGTGCTAAGGCTCTCTGAGGTGTAGGGAGGACAGTGTCCTAAGGCTCTCTGAGGTGTAGGGAGGACAGTGTGCTAAGGCTCTCTGAGGTGTAGGGAGGACAGTGTGCTAAGGCTCTCTGAGGTGATGGACAGCGTGCTAAGGCTCTCTGAGGTGATGGACAGTGTGCTAAGGCTCTCTGAGGTGTAGGGAGGACAGTGTGCTAAGGCTCTCTGAGGTGTAGGGTGGACAGTGTGCTAAGGCTCTCTGAGGTGTAGGGGGGACAGTGTGCTAAGGCTCTCTGAGGTGATGGACAGTGTGCTAAGGCTCTCTGAGGCGTAGGGAGGACAGTGTCCTAAGGCTCTCTGAGGTGATGGACAGTGTGCTAAGGCTCTCTGAGGTGTAGGGAAGGACAGTGTGCTAAGGCTCTCTGAGGTGATGGACAGCGTGCTAAGGCTCTCTGAGGTGATGGACAGTGTGCTAAGGCTCTCTGAGGTGTAGGGAGGACAGTGTGCTAAGGCTCTCTGAGGTGTAGGGAGGACAGTGTGCTAAGGCTCTCTGAGGTGATGGACAGTGTGCTAAGGCTCTCTGAGGTGTAGGGAGGACAGTGTGCTAAGGCTCTCTGAGGTGATGGACAGTGTGCTAAGGCTCTCTGAGGTGTAGGGAGGACAGTGTACTAAGGCTCTCTGAGGTGTAGGGAGGACAGTGTGCTAAGGCTCTCTGAGGTGTAGGGAGGACAGTGTGCTAAGGCTCTCTGAGGTGTAGGGTGGACAGTGTGCTAAGGCTCTCTG
The DNA here is from genome assembly GCA_036324585.1 of Champsocephalus esox. Lineage (NCBI taxonomy): Eukaryota > Metazoa > Chordata > Actinopteri > Perciformes > Channichthyidae > Champsocephalus > Champsocephalus esox. The sequence goes on from CM070484.1 coordinate 822,821, forward strand.
AGGTGTAGGGGGGACAGTGTGCTAAGGCTCTCTGAGGTGATGGACAGTGTGCTAAGGCTCTCTGAGGCGTAGGGAGGACAGTGTCCTAAGGCTCTCTGAGGTGATGGACAGTGTGCTAAGGCTCTCTGAGGTGTAGGGAGGACAGTGTGCTAAGGCTCTATGAGGCGTAAGATGGACAGTGTGCTAAGGCTCTCTGAGGTGTAGGGAGGACAGTGTGCTAAGGCTCTCTGAGGTGTAGGGAGGACAGTGTCCTAAGGCTCTCTGAGGTGTAGGGAGGACAGTGTGCTAAGGCTCTCTGAGGTGTAGGGAGGACAGTGTGCTAAGGCTCTCTGAGGTGATGGACAGTGTGCTAAGGCTCTCTGAGGTGTAGGGAGGACAGTGTGCTAAGGCTCTCTGAGGTGTAGGGAGGACAGTGTGCTAAGGCTCTCTGAGGTGATGGACAGTGTGCTAAGGCTCTCTGAGGTGTAGGGAGGACAGTGTGCTAGGGCTCTCAAAGGTGAAGGACAGTGTGCTAAGGCTCTCTGAGGTGTATGGAGGACAGTGTGCTAAGGCTCTCTGAGGTGTAGGGAGGACAGTGTGCTAAGGCTCTCTGAGGTGATGGACAGTGTGCTAAGGCTCTCTGAGGTGATGGACAGTGTGCTAAGGCTCTCTGAGGTGTAGGGAGGACAGTGTGCTAAGGCTCTCTGAGGTGTAGGGAGGACAGTGTGCTAAGGCTCTCTGAGGTGATGGACAGTGTGCTAAGGCTCTCTGAGGTGATGGACAGTGTGCTAAGGCTCTCTGAGGTGTAGGGAGGACAGTGTGCTAAGGCTCTCTGAGGTGATGGACAGTGTGCTAAGGCTCTCTGAGGTGTTGGGAGGACAGTGTCCTAAGGCTCTCTGAGGTGTAGGGAGGACAGTGTGCTAAGGCTCTCTGAGGTGTAGGGAGGACAGTGTGCTAAGGCTCTCTGAGGTGATGGACAGTGTGCTAAGGCTCTCTGAGGTGTAGGGAGGACAGTGTGCTAAGGCTCTCTGAGGTGATGGACAGTGTGCTAAGGCTCTCTGAGGTGTAGGGAGGACAGTGTGCTAAGGCTCTCTGAGGTGTAGGGAGGACAGTGTGCTAAGGCTCTCTGAGGTGTAGGGAGGACAGTGTGCTAAGGCTCTCTGAGGTGATGGACAGTGTGCTAAGGCTCTCTGAGGTGTAGGGAGGACAGTGTCCTAAGGCTCTCTGAGGTGTAGGGAGGACAGTGTGCTAAGGCTCTCTGAGGTGTAGGGAGGACAGTGTCCTAAGGCTCTCTGAGGTGTAGGGAGGACAGTGTGCTAAGGCTCTCTGATGTGTAGGGAGGACAGTGTCCTAAGGCTCTCTGAGGTGTAGGGAGGACAGTGTGCTAAGGCTCTCTGATGTGTAGGGAGGACAGTGTGCTAAGGCTCTCTGATGTGTAGGGAGGACAGTGTGCTAAGGCTCTCTGATGTGTAGGGAGGACAGTGTCCTAAGGCTCTCTGGGGTGTAGGGAGGACAGTGTGCTAAGGCTCTGTGAGGTGTAGGGAGGACAGTGTGCTAAGGCTCTCTGAGGTGTAGGGAGGACAGTGTGCTAAGGCTCTCTGAGGTGTAGGGAGGACAGTGTCCTAAGGCTCTCTGAGGTGTAGGGAGGACAGTGTGCTAAGGCTCTCTGAGGTGATGGACAGTGTGCTAAGGCTCTCTGAGGTGTAGGGAGGACAGTGTGCTAAGGCTCTCTGAGGTGTAGGGAGGACAGTGTGCTAAGGCTCTCTGAGGTGTAGGGAGGACAGTGTCCTAAGGCTCTCTGAGGTGTAGGGAGGACAGTGTGCTAAGGCTCTCTGAGGTGTAGGGAGGACAGTGTGCTAAGGCTCTCTGAGGTGTAGGGAGGACAGTGTGCTAAGGCTCTCTGAGGTGTAGGGGGGACAGTGTGCTAAGGCTCTCTGAGGTGATGGACAGTGTGCTAAGGCTCTCTGAGGTGTAGGGAGGACAGTGTGCTAATGCTCTCTGAGGTGTAGGGAGGACAGTGTGCTAAGACTCTCTGAGGTGTAGGGAGGACAGTGTGCTAAGGCTCTTTGAGGTGTAGGGAGGACAGTGTGCTAAGGCTCTCTGAGGTGTAGGGAGGACAGTGTGCTAAGGCTCTCTGGGGTGTAGGGAGGACAGTGTGCTAAGGCTCTCTGAGGTGTAGGGAGGACAGTGTGCTAAGGCTCTGTGAGGTGTAGGGAGGACAGTGTGCTAAGGCTCTCTGAGGTGATGGACAGTGTGCTAAGGCTCTCTGAGGTGTAGGATGGACGTGTGCTAAGGCTCTCTGAGGCGTAGGGAGGACAGTGTCCTAAGGCTCTCTGAGGTGATGGACAGTGTGCTAAGGCTCTCTGAGGTGTAGGGGGGACAGTGTGCTAAGGCTCTCTGAGGTGATGGACAGTGTGCTAAGGCTCTCTGAGGTGTAGGGAGGACAGTGTGCTAAGGCTCTCTGAGGTGTAGGGAGGACAGTGTGCTAAGGCTCTCTGAGGTGTAGGGAGGACAGTGTCCTAAGGCTCTCTGAGGTGTAGGGAGGACAGTGTGCTAAGGCTCTCTGAGGTGATGGACAGTGTGCTAAGGCTCTCTGAGGTGTATGGGAGGACAGTGTGCTAAGGCTCTCTGAGGTGTAGGGAGGACAGTGTGCTAAGGCTCTCTGAGGTGTAGGGAGGACAGTGTGCTAAGGCTCTCTGATGTGTAGGGAGGACAGTGTCCTAAGGCTCTCTGAGGTGTAGGGAGGACAGTGTGCTAAGGCTCTGTGAGGTGTAGGGAGGACAGTGTGCTAAGGCTCTCTGAGATGTAGGGAGGACAGTGTGCTAAGGCTCTCTGAGGTGTAGGGAGGACAGTGTGCTAAGGCTCTCTGAGGTGTAGGGAGGACAGTGTGCTAAGGCTCTCTGATGTGTAGGATGGACAGTGTGCTTAGGCTCTCTGAGGTGTAGGGGGGACAGTGTGCTAAGGCTCTCTGAGGTGTAGGGAGGACAGTGTGCTAAGGCTCTATGAGGCGTAGGATGGACAGTGTGCTAAGGCTCTCTGAGGTGTAGGGAGGACAGTGTGCAAAGGCTCTCTGAGGTGTAGGGAGGACAGTGTCCTAAGGCTCTCTGAGGTGTAGGGAGGACAGTGTGCTAAGGCTCTCTGATGTGTAGGGAGGACAGTGTGCTAAGGCTCTCTGATGTGTAGGGAGGACAGTGTGCTAAGGCTCTCTGAGGTGATGGACAGTGTGCTAAGGCTCTCTGAGGTGTAGGGAGGACAGTGTGCTAAGGCTCTCTGATGTGTAGGGAGGACAGTGTCCTAAGGCTCTCTGAGGTGTAGGGAGGACAGTGTGCTAAGGCTCTGTGAGGTGTAGGGAGGACAGTGTGCTAAGGCTCTCTGAGGTGTAGGGAGGACAGTGTGCTAAGGCTCTCTGAGGTGTAGGGAGGACAGTGTGCTAAGGCTCTCTGAGGTGTAGGGAGGACAGTGTGCTAAGGCTCTCTGATGTGTAGGATGGACAGTGTGCTAAGGCTCTCTGAGGTGTAGGGAGGACAGTGTGCTAAGGCTCTCTGAGGTGTAGGGAGGACAGTGTCCTAAGGCTCTCTGAGGTGTAGGGAGGACAGTGTGCTAAGGCTCTCTGAGGTGTAGGGAGGACAGTGTGCTAAGGCTCTCTGAGGTGATGGACAGCGTGCTAAGGCTCTCTGAGGTGATGGACAGTGTGCTAAGGCTCTCTGAGGTGTAGGGAGGACAGTGTGCTAAGGCTCTCTGAGGTGATGGACAGTGTGCTAAGGCTCTCTGAGGCGTAGGGAGGACAGTGTGCTAAGGCTCTCTGAGGTGTAGGGTGGACAGTGTGCTAAGGCTCTCTGAGGTGTAGGGGGGACAGTGTGCTAAGGCTCTCTGAGGTGATGGACAGTGTGCTAAGGCTCTCTGAGGCGTAGGGAGGACAGTGTCCTAAGGCTCTCTGAGGTGATGGACAGTGTGCTAAGGCTCTCTGAGGTGTAGGAAGGACAGTGTGCTAAGGCTCTCTGAGGTGATGGACAGCGTGCTAAGGCTCTCTGAGGTGATGGACAGTGTGCTAAGGCTCTCTGAGGTGTAGGGAGGACAGTGTGCTAAGGCTCTCTGAGGTGTAGGGAGGACAGTGTGCTAAGGCTCTCTGAGGTGATGGACAGTGTGCTAAGGCTCTCTGAGGTGTAGGGAGGACAGTGTGCTAAGGCTCTCTGAGGTGATGGACAGTGTGCTAAGGCTCTCTGAGGTGTAGGGAGGACAGTGTCCTAAGGCTCTCTGAGGTGTAGGGAGGACAGTGTGCTAAGGCTCTCTGAGGTGTAGGGAGGACAGTGTGCTAAGGCTCTCTGAGGTGTAGGGTGGACAGTGTGCTAAGGCTCTCTGAGGTGTAGGGGGGACAGTGTGCTAAGGCTCTCTGAGGTGATGGACAGTGTGCTAAGGCTCTCTGAGGCGTAGGGAGGACAGTGTCCTAAGGCTCTCTGAGGTGATGGACAGTGTGCTAAGGCTCTCTGAGGTGTAGGGAGGACAGTGTGCTAAGGCTCTATGAGGCGTAAGATGGACAGTGTGCTAAGGCTCTCTGAGGTGTAGGGAGGACAGTGTGCTAAGGCTCTCTGAGGTGTAGGGAGGACAGTGTCCTAAGGCTCTCTGAGGTGTAGGGAGGACAGTGTGCTAAGGCTCTCTGATGTGTAGGGAGGACAGTGTGCTAAGGCTCTCTGATGTGTAGGGAGGACAGTGTGCTAAGGCTCTCTGAGGTGATGGACAGTGTGCTAAGGCTCTCTGAGGTGTAGGGAGGACAGTGTGCTAAGGCTCTCTGATGTGTAGGGAGGACAGTGTCCTAAGGCTCTCTGAGGTGTAGGGAGGACAGTGTGCTAAGGCTCTCTGAGGTGTAGGGAGGACAGTGTGCTAAGGCTCTCTGAGGTGATGGACAGCGTGCTAAGGCTCTCTGAGGTGATGGACAGTGTGCTAAGGCTCTCTGAGGTGTAGGGAGGACAGTGTGCTAAGGCTCTCTGAGGTGTAGGGTGGACAGTGTGCTAAGGCTCTCTGAGGTGTAGGGGGGACAGTGTGCTAAGGCTCTCTGAGGTGATGGACAGTGTGCTAAGGCTCTCTGAGGCGTAGGGAGGACAGTGTCCTAAGGCTCTCTGAGGTGATGGACAGTGTGCTAAGGCTCTCTGAGGTGTAGGGAAGGACAGTGTGCTAAGGCTCTCTGAGGTGATGGACAGCGTGCTAAGGCTCTCTGAGGTGATGGACAGTGTGCTAAGGCTCTCTGAGGTGTAGGGAGGACAGTGTGCTAAGGCTCTCTGAGGTGTAGGGAGGACAGTGTGCTAAGGCTCTCTGAGGTGATGGACAGTGTGCTAAGGCTCTCTGAGGTGTAGGGAGGACAGTGTGCTAAGGCTCTCTGAGGTGATGGACAGTGTGCTAAGGCTCTCTGAGGTGTAGGGAGGACAGTGTGCTAAGGCTCTCTGAGGTGTAGGGAGGACAGTGTGCTAAGGCTCTCTGAGGTGTAGGGAGGACAGTGTGCTAAGGCTCTCTGAGGTGTAGGGTGGACAGTGTGCTAAGGCTCTCTGAGGTGTAGGGGGGACAGTGTGCTAAGGCTCTCTGAGGTGATGGACAGTGTGCTAAGGCTCTCTGAGGCGTAGGGAGGACAGTGTCCTAAGGCTCTCTGAGGTGATGGACAGTGTGCTAAGGCTCTCTGAGGTGTAGGGAGGACAGTGTGCTAAGGCTCTATGAGGCGTAGATGGACAGTGTGCTAAGGCTCTCTGAGGTGTAGGGAGGACAGTGTGCTAAGGCTCTCTGAGGTGTAGGGAGGACAGTGTCCTAAGGCTCTCTGAGGTGTAGGGAGGACAGTGTGCTAAGGCTCTCTGAGGTGTAGGGAGGACAGTGTGCTAAGGCTCTCTGATGTGTAGGGAGGACAGTGTGCTAAGGCTCTCTGAGGTGATGGACAGTGTGCTAAGGCTCTCTGAGGTGTAGGGAGGACAGTGTGCTAAGGCTCTCTGAGGTGTAGGGAGGACAGTGTGCTAAGGCTCTCTGAGGTGTAGGGAGGACAGTGTGCTAAGGCTCTCTGAGGTGTAGGGAGGACAGTGTGCTAAGGCTCTCTGAGGTGTAGGGAGGACAGTGTGCTAAGGCTCTCTGAGGTGTAGGGAGGACAGTGTGCTAAGGCTCTCTGAGGTGTAGGGAGGACAGTGTGCTAAGGCTCTCTGAGGTGTAGGGATGGACAGTGTGCTAAGGCTCTCTGAGGTGTAGGGAGGACAGTGTGCTAAGGCTCTCTGAGGTGTAGGGAGGACAGTGTGCTAAGGCTCTCTGAGGTGTAGGGGGGACAGTGTGCTAAGGCTCTCTGAGGTGATGGACAGTGTGCTAAGGCTCTCTGAGGTGTAGGGAGGACAGTGTGCTAAGGCTCTCTGAGGTGTAGGGAGGACAGTGTGCTAAGGCTCTCTGAGGTGTAGGGAGGACAGTGTGCTAAGGCTCTCTGAGGTGTAGGGAGGACAGTGTGCTAAGGCTCTCTGAGGTGTAGGGAGGACAGTGTGCTAAGGCTCTCTGAGGTGTAGGGAGGACAGTGTGCTAAGGCTCTCTGAGGTGTAGGGAGGACAGTGTGCTAAGGCTCTCTGAGGTGATGGACAGTGTGCTAAGGCTCTCTGAGGTGTAGGGAGGACAGTGTGCTAAGGCTCTCTGAGGTGATGGACAGTGTGCTAAGGCTCTCTGAGGTGTAGGGAGGACAGTGTGCTAAGGCTCTCTGAGGTGTAGGGAGGACAGTGTGCTAAGGCTCTCTGAGGTGTAGGGAGGACAGTGTGCTAAGGCTCTCTGAGGTGTAGGGAGGACAGTGTGCTAAGGCTCTCTGAGGTGTAGGGAGGACAGTGTGCTAAGGCTCTCTGAGGTGATGGACAGTGTGCTAAGGCTCTCTGAGGTGTAGGGAGGACAGTGTGCTAAGGCTCTCTGAGGGTAGGGATGGACAGTGTGCTAAGGCTCTCTGAGGTGTAGGGAGGACAGTGTGCTAAGGCTCTCTGAGGTGTAGGGAGGACAGTGTGCTAAGGCTCTCTGAGGTGTAGGAGGACAGTGTGCTAAGGCTCTCTGAGGTGTATGGGGGACAGTGTGCTAAGGCTCTCTGAGGTGATGGACAGTGTGCTAAGGCTCTCTGAGGTGTAGGGAGGACAGTGTGCTAAGGCTCTCTGAGGTGTAGGGAGGACAGTGTGCTAAGGCTCTCTGAGGTGTAGGGAGGACAGTGTGCTAAGGCTCTGTGAGGTGTAGGGAGGACAGTGTGCTAATGCTCTCTGAGGGTAGGATGGACAGTGTGCTAAGGCTCTCTGAGTGTAGGGAGGACAGTGTCCTAAGGCTCTCTGAGGTGATGGACAGTGTGCTAAGGCTCTCTGAGGTGATGGACAGCGTGCTAAGGCTCTCTGAGGTGTAGGGAGGACAGTGTGCTAAGGCTCTCTGAGGTGTAGGGAGGACAGTGTGCTAAGGCTCTCTGAGGTGTAGGGAGGACAGTGTGCTAAGGCTCTCTGAGGCGTAGGGAGGACAGTGTGCTAAGGCTCTCTGAGGTGTAGGGAGGACAGTGTGCTAAGGCTCTCTGAGGTGATGGACAGTGTGCTAAGGCTCTCTGAGGTGTAGGGAGGACAGTGTGCTAAGGCTCTCTGATGTGTAGGGATGGACAGTGTGCTAAGGCTCTCTGAGGTGTAGGGGGGACAGTGTGCTAAGGCTCTCTGAGGTGATGGACAGTGTGCTAAGGCTCTCTGAGGTGTAGGGAGGACAGTGTGCTAAGGCTCTCTGAGGTGTAGGGAGGACAGTGTGCTAAGGCTCTCTGAGGTGTAGGGAGGACAGTGTGCTAAGGCTCTGTGAGGTGTAGGGAGGACAGTGTGCTAAGGCTCTCTGAGGTGATGGACAGTGTGCTAAGGCTCTCTGAGGTGTAGGGAGGACAGTGTGCTAAGGCTCTCTGAGGTGTAGGGAGGACAGTGTGCTAAGGCTCTCTGAGGTGTAGGGAGGACAGTGTGCTAAGGCTCTCTGAGGTGATGGACAGTGTGCTAAGGCTCTCTGAGGTGTAGGGAGGACAGTGTGCTAAGGCTCTCTGAGGTGATGGACAGTGTGCTAAGGCTCTCTGAGGTGATGGACAGTGTGCTAAGGCTCTCTGAGGTGTAGGGAGGACAGTGTGCTAAGGCTCTCTGAGGTGTAGGGAGGACAGTGTGCTAAGGCTCTCTGAGGTGTAGGGAGGACAGTGTGCTAAGGCTCTCTGAGGTGATGGACAGTGTGCTAAGGCTCTCTGAGGTGTAGGGAGGACAGTGTGCTAAGGCTCTCTGAGGTGTAGGGAGGACAGTGTGCTAAGGCTCTCTGAGGTGATGGACAGTGTGCTAAGGCTCTCTGAGGTGTAGGGAGGACAGTGTGCTAAGGCTCTCTGAGGTGTAGGGAGGACAGTGTGCTAAGGCTCTCTGAGGTGTAGGGAGGACAGTGTGCTAAGGCTCTCTGAGGTGTAGGGAGGACAGTGTGCTAAGGCTCTCTGAGGTGTAGGGAGGACAGTGTGCTAAGGCTCTCTGAGGTGTAGGGAGGACAGTGTGCTAAGGCTCTCTGAGGTGTAGGGAGGACAGTGTGCTAAGGCTCTCTGAGGTGATGGACAGTGTGCTAAGGCTCTCTGAGGTGTAGGGAGGACAGTGTGCTAAGGCTCTCTGAGGGTAGGATGGACAGTGTGCTAAGGCTCTCTGAGGTGTAGGGAGGACAGTGTGCTAAGGCTCTCTGAGGTGTAGGGAGGACAGTGTGCTAAGGCTCTCTGAGGTGTAGGGAGGACAGTGTGCTAAGGCTCTCTGAGGGTAGGGAGGACAGTGTGCTAAGGCTCTCTGAGGTGTAGGGAGGACAGTGTGCTAAGGCTCTCTGAGGTGATGGACAGTGTGCTAAGGCTCTCTGAGGTGTAGGGAGGACAGTGTGCTAAGGCTCTCTGAGGTGATGGACAGTGTGCTAAGGCTCTCTGAGGTGTAGGGAGGACAGTGTGCTAAGGCTCTCTGAGGTGTAGGGAGGACAGTGTGCTAAGGCTCTCTGAGGTGTAGGGAGGACAGTGTGCTAAGGCTCTCTGAGGTGTAGGGAGGACAGTGTGCTAAGGCTCTCTGAGGTGTAGGGAGGACAGTGTGCTAAGGCTCTCTGAGGTGTAGGGAGGACAGTGTGCTAAGGCTCTCTGAGGTGTAGGGAGGACAGTGTGCTAAGGCTCTCTGAGGTGATGGACAGTGTGCTAAGGCTCTCTGAGGTGTAGGGAGGACAGTGTGCTAAGGCTCTCTGAGGTGTAGGGAGGACAGTGTGCTAAGGCTCTCTGAGGTGTAGGGAGGACAGTGTGCTAAGGCTCTCTGAGGTGATGGACAGTGTGCTAAGGCTCTCTGAGGTGTAGGGAGGACAGTGTGCTAAGGCTCTCTGAGGTGTAGGGAGGACAGTGTGCTAAGGCTCTCTGAGGTGTAGGGAGGACAGTGTGCTAAGGCTCTCTGAGGTGTAGGGAGGACAGTGTGCTAAGGCTCTCTGAGGTGTAGGGAGGACAGTGTGCTAAGGCTCTCTGAGGTGTAGGGAGGACAGTGTGCTAAGGCTCTCTGAGGTGTAGGGAGGACAGTGTGCTAAGGCTCTCTGAGTGTAGGGAGGACAGTGTGCTAAGGCTCTCTGAGGTGTAGGGAGGACAGTGTGCTAAGGCTCTCTGAGGTGTAGGGAGGACAGTGTGCTAAGGCTCTCTGAGGTGTAGGGAGGACAGTGTGCTAAGGCTCTCTGAGGTGTAGGGAGGACAGTGTGCTAAGGCTCTCTGAGGTGTAGGGAGGACAGTGTGCTAAGGCTCTCTGAGGTGATGGACAGTGTGCTAAGGCTCTCTGAGGTGTAGGGAGGACAGTGTGCTAAGGCTCTCTGAGGTGTAGGGAGGACAGTGTGCTAAGGCTCTCTGAGGTGTAGGGAGGACAGTGTGCTAAGGCTCTCTGAGGTGTAGGGAGGACAGTGTGCTAAGGCTCTCTGAGGTGTAGGGAGGACAGTGTGCTAAGGCTCTCTGAGGTGTAGGGAGGACAGTGTGCTAAGGCTCTCTGAGGTGTAGGGAGGACAGTGTGCTAAGGCTCTCTGAGGTGTAGGACAGTGTGCTAAGGCTCTCTGAGGTGTAGGGAGGACAGTGTGCTAAGGCTCTCTGAGGTGTAGGGAGGACAGTGTGCTAAGGCTCTCTGAGGTGTAGGGAGGACAGTGTGCTAAGGCTCTCTGAGGTGTAGGGAGGACAGTGTGCTAAGGCTCTCTGAGGTGTAGGGAGGACAGTGTGCTAAGGCTCTCTGAGGTGTAGGGAGGACAGTGTGCTAAGGCTCTCTGAGGTGTAGGGAGGACAGTGTGCTAAGGCTCTCTGAGGTGTAGGGAGGACAGTGTGCTAAGGCTCTCTGAGGTGATGGACAGTGTGCTAAGGCTCTCTGAGGTGTAGGGAGGACAGTGTGCTAAGGCTCTCTGAGGTGTAGGGAGGACAGTGTGCTAAGGCTCTCTGAGGTGTAGGGAGGACAGTGTGCTAAGGCTCTCTGAGGTGTAGGGAGGACAGTGTGCTAAGGCTCTCTGAGGTGTAGGGAGGACAGTGTGCTAAGGCTCTCTGAGGTGTAGGGAGGACAGTGTGCTAAGGCTCTCTGAGGTGTAGGGAGGACAGTGTGCTAAGGCTCTCTGAGGTGTAGGGAGGACAGTGTGCTAAGGCTCTCTGAGGTGATGGACAGTGTGCTAAGGCTCTCTGAGGTGTAGGGAGGACAGTGTGCTAAGGCTCTCTGAGGCGTAGGATGGACAGTGTGCTAAGGCTCTCTGAGGTGTAGGGAGGACAGTGTGCTAAGGCTCTCTGAGGTGTAGGGAGGACAGTGTGCTAAGGCTCTCTGAGGTGTAGGAGGACAGTGTGCTAAGGCTCTCTGAGGTGTAGGGGACAGTGTGCTAAGGCTCTCTGAGGTGATGGACAGTGTGCTAAGGCTCTCTGAGGTGTAGGATGGACAGTGTGCTAAGGCTCTCTGAGGTGTAGGGAGGACAGTGTGCTAAGGCTCTCTGAGGTGTAGGGAGGACAGTGTGCTAAGGCTCTCTGAGGTGTAGGGAGGACAGTGTGCTAAGGCTCTCTGAGGTGTAGGGAGGACAGTGTGCTAAGGCTCTCTGAGGTGTAGGGAGGACAGTGTGCTAAGGCTCTCTGAGTGTAGGGAGGACAGTGTGCTAAGGCTCTCTGAGGTGATGGACAGTGTGCTAAGGCTCTCTGAGGTGATGGACAGTGTGCTAAGGCTCTCTGAGGTGTAGGGAGGACAGTGTGCTAAGGCTCTCTGAGGTGTAGGGAGGACAGTGTGCTAAGGCTCTCTGAGGTGTAGGGAGGACAGTGTGCTAAGGCTCTCTGAGGTGTAGGGAGGACAGTGTGCTAAGGCTCTCTGAGGTGTAGGGAGGACAGTGTGCTAAGGCTCTCTGAGGTGATGGACAGTGTGCTAAGGCTCTCTGAGGTGTAGGGAGGACAGTGTGCTAAGGCTCTCTGAGTGTAGATGGACAGTGTGCTAAGGCTCTCTGAGGTGTAGGGAGGACAGTGTGCTAAGGCTCTCTGAGGTGATGGACAGTGTGCTAAGGCTCTCTGAGGTGTAGGGAGGACAGTGTGCTAAGGCTCTCTGAGGTGTAGGGAGGACAGTGTGCTAAGGCTCTCTGAGGTGTAGGGAGGACAGTGTGCTAAGGCTCTCTGAGGTGTAGGGAGGACAGTGTGCTAAGGCTCTCTGAGGTGATGGACAGTGTGCTAAGGCTCTCTGAGGTGTAGGGAGGACAGTGTGCTAAGGCTCTCTGAGGTGTAGGGAGGACAGTGTGCTAAGGCTCTCTGAGGTGTAGGGAGGACAGTGTGCTAAGGCTCTCTGAGGTGTAGGGGACAGTGTGCTAAGGCTCTCTGAGGTGTAGGGAGGACAGTGTGCTAAGGCTCTCTGAGGTGTAGTGGACAGTGTGCTAAGGCTCTCTGAGGTGTAGGGAGGACAGTGTGCTAAGGCTCTCTGAGGTGTAGGGAGGACAGTGTGCTAAGGCTCTCTGAGGTGTAGGGAGGACAGTGTGCTAAGGCTCTCTGAGGTGTAGGGAGGACAGTGTGCTAAGGCTCTCTGAGGTGTAGGGAGGACAGTGTGCTAAGGCTCTCTGAGGTGTATGGGACAGTGTGCTAAGGCTCTCTGAGGTGTAGGGAGGACAGTGTGCTAAGGCTCTCTGAGGTGTAGGGAGGACAGTGTGCTAAGGCTCTCTGAGGTGTAGGGAGGACAGTGTGCTAAGGCTCTCTGAGGTGTAGGGAGGACAGTGTGCTAAGGCTCTCTGAGGTGTAGG